>JARFIX010000569.1:0-112631 GCA_036346125.1 Lycocerus yunnanus | reverse complement strand
TGTGAATTTAAAATTTTCAAATAAACAATTTAAAACTGATAATTCCAAATTGTTAACTATACTTCAATTTGAAGTTGTGAATTTGAAATTCTCAAATAAACAATTTAGAAGTAATAATTACAAATTGTTAACTATACTTCAATTTGAAGTTGTGAATTTGAAATTATCAAATAAACAATTTAGAACTGATAATTACAAATTATTAACTATACTTCAATTTGAAGTTGTGAATTTGAAATTTTCAAATAAACAATTTAGAATTAATAATTTCAAATTATTAACTATACTTCAATTTGAAGTTGTGAATTTGAAATTCTCAAATAAACTATTTAGAATTAATAATTTCAAATTATTAACTATACTTCAATTTGAAGTTGTGAATTTGAAATTCTCAAATAAATAATTTAGAACTGATAATTACAAATTGTTAACTATACATCAATTTGAAGTTGTGAATTTAAAATTCTCAAATAAACAATTTAGAACTGATAATTACAAATTGTTAGCTATACTTTAATTTGAAGTTGTGAATTTGAAATTCTCAAATAAACAATTTAGAATTAATAATTACAAATTGTTAACTATACTTCAATTTGAAGTTATGAATTTGATATTCTCAAATAAACAATTTAGAATTAATAATTACAAGTTGTTAACTATACTTCAATTTGAAGTTGTGAATTTGAAATTCTCAAATAAACAATTTAGAATTGATAATTACAAATTGTTAACTATACTTTAATTTCAAGTTGTGAATTTGAAATTCTCAAATAAACAATTTAGAATTAATAATTACAAATTGTTAACTATACTTCAATTTGAAGTTGTGAATTTGAAATTCTCAAATAAACAATTTAGAATTATTAATTACAAATTCTTAACTATACTTCAACTTGAAGTTGTGAATTTGAAAATCACAAATAAGCAATTTAGAATTAATAATTTCAAGTTATTAACTATATTTAATTTGAAGTTGTGAATTTGAAATTCTCAAATAAACAATTTAGAATTAATAATTTCAAATTATTAACTATACTTCAATTTGAAGTTGTGAATTTGAAATTTTCAAATAAACAATTTAGAATTAATAATTTCAAATTATTAACTATACTTCAATTTAAAGTTGTGAATTTGAAATTCTAAAATAAACACTTTAGAATTAATAATTACAAATTGTTAACTATACTTCAATTTGAAGTTGTGAATTTGAAATTCTCAAATAAACAATTTAGAACTGATAATTACAAATTCTTAACTATACTTCAATTTGAAGTTGTGAATTTGAAATTCTCAAATAAACATTTTAGAACTGATAATTACAAATTGTTAGCTATACTTTAATTTTAAGTTGTGAATTTGAAATTCTCAAATAAACAATTTAGAATTATTAATTACAAATTGTTAACTACGCTTCAATTTGAAGTTGTGAATTTAAAATTCTCAAATAAACAATTTAAAACTGATAATTACAAATTGTTAACTATACTTCAATTTGAAGTTGTGAATTTGAAATTCTCAAATAAACAATTTAGAATTAATAATTACAAATTGTTAACTTATACTTCACTTTGAAATTGTGAATTTAAAATTCTCAAATAAACAATTTAGAACTGATAATTACAAATTATTAACTATACTTCAATTTGAAGTTGTGAATTTAAAATTCTCAAATAAACAAGTTAGAATTAAGAATTACAAATTGTTTACTATACTTCAATTTGAAGATGTGAATTTAAATATCTCAAATAATTAATTTAGAACTGATAATTACAAATTGTTAACTATACTTCAATTTGAAGTTGTGATTTTAAATTTTTCAAATAAACAATTTAGAACTGATAATTACAAATTGTTAATTATACTTCAATTTGAAGTTGTGAATTTGATATTCTCAAATAAACAATTTAGAATTAATAATTACAAATTTTTAACTATACTTCAATTTGAAGTTGAGAATATGAAATTCTCAAATAAACAATTTAGAATTAATAATTACAAATTGTTAACTATACTTCAATTTGAAGTTGTGAATTTGAAATTCTCAAATAAACAATTACAGAATTAATAAGTTCAAATTATTAACTATACTTCAATTTGAAGTTGTGAATTTGAAATTCTCAAATAAACAATTTAGAATTAATAATTTCAAATTATTAACTATACTTCAATTTGAAGTTGTGAATTTGAAATTCTCAAATAAAACATTTAGAATTAATAATTACAAATTGTTAACTATACTTCAATTTAAAGTTGTAAATTTGAAACTCTCAAATAAACTATTTAGAATTAATAATTTCAAATTATTAACTATACTTCAATTTGAAGTTGTGAATTTGAAATTCTCAAATAAACAATTTAGAATTAGTAATTACAAATTGTTAACTATACTTCAATTTGAAGTTGTGAATTTGAAATTCTCAAATAAACAATTTAGAACTGATAATTACAAATTGTTAACTATACTTCAATTTGAAGTTGTGAATTTAAAATTCTCAAATAAACAAGTTAGAATTAAGAATTACAAATTGTTTACTATACTTCAATTTGAAGTTGTGAATTTGAAATTTTCAAATAAACAATTTATAATTAATAATTTCAAATTATTAACTATACTTCAATTTGAAGTTGTGAATTTGAAATCCTCAAATAAACAATTTAGGATTAATAATTACAAATTGTTAACTATACTTCAATTTGAAGTTGTGAATTTGAAATTCTCAAATAAACAATTTAGAACTGATAATTACAAATTGTTAACTATACTTCAATTTGAAGTTGTGAATTTGAAATTCTCAAATAAACAATTTAGAACTGATAATTACAAATTGTTAGCTATACTTTAATTTGAAGTTGTGAATTTGAAATTCTCAAATAAACAATTTTGAATTATTAATTACAAATTGTTAACTACGCCTCAATTTGAAGTTGTGAATTTAAAATTCTCAAATAAACAATTTAAAACTGATAATTACAAATGGTTAACTATACTTCAAAGTATAGAATCAAAGATCACACGGTGCACTACTCAGGTAGTGACGGTGGAAAAAACGAACATGGAGTGGGAATCATTGTGACCCAGAAGATCAGCAGATATGTGACCAATGTTACTCCAGTATCAGAGCGAATTATAGTTATGCAACTCCAAACGAACCCACTAAAACTTAATATAGTTCAGATATATGCGCCGACTGCAGACAAAAGCGAGCAGGAAATAGAAGAATTCTACGAGTCACTCTCAAAAGTAATAAAACAATTCCACAAAGAAGATATTACTGTAGTTCTAGGTGACTTTAACGCAAAAATTGGAAAAGGAAGGAGCGTACCATTTGTCGGTCCTTTCGGACTTGGACAGAGGAATGACAGAGGGGAGCGCCTAAGTGAGTTTTGTACAGAAAATCGATTTGCAGTCCTAAATACATTTTTTAAACTCCCTCCACGAAGACTATATACATGGCGCTCACCTCAAGATGGACCGGGATATGTGGTGAGAAATCAAATAGATTACATACTTATCAATGAAAGATTTAGAAATAGCTGTATATCAGCTAAGACATACCAGGCCGACATATCATCAGATCATAATCCGCTGGTAGGCACTTTAAATTACAACTGAAGAAAGTGGAAAGAAAGAAAAGCAACAAACGATGGCAAATAAGTCGCCTTAAAGAACAGGTAGTCAGGGAACAAGTACAATTATCTATTAATAACAAACTTGGAAATGCTGGAAAAGAAGGACAAATAGAAGAACAATTAGAGAGGATGCAGCAAGCCATCGAAGAAGGTAGCAAAGAATATTTAAAACCTAGTTTGACTAAGATAAAACCATGGATGACCGAAGAGATTCTGGAGCTGATGGATGAAAGAAGAAGAGAAAAATATAAACTTGACTAAATACAACAACATCCAAAAAGGATAAGGGGAGACCCGGGAAGGCGAAGAATATATGGTTGGGAGAGATATGTATGGAGATGGAAATTTTGGAGAAAAACATGACTCATTTAATATGCATAAAAGATCAAAGAGGCGCTGGCATATACAGACAACGTCCAATAGGCCGACTGGTTGATAACAACGGAACAATCATAGTAGATAAAGAAAAGAAAATAGACATATGGAAAAAAATACGTAACAGATCTGTTTAGCGATGAAAGACCACCATACAACCCAACAACATCTGACTGTGAATCGGGCCCATTTATAACAAAAGATGAAGTTCGTAAGGCAATTGCCAATATGAAGGATGGAAAAGCGCCAGATCCTGATAACTTCCACTCTGAATTTCTCAAACTTATTGACGAGGATGGCTTGAATTGGCTTACGAAGATCTTCAATAATATTTATAAATCTGGACAAATACCCGGCATATGGTTGAAATCGACTTTTGTAACCCTCCCAAAAAAGGCTAGTGCGAAGCATTGTTCTGAGTATCGAACAATCAGCCTACCGAGTAATTTGTTGAAGGTATTTCTAAAATTATCCACCAGCGAGTGTAGGGGTCTGCGAAGAACATCTGGGAGAACCCAATTTGGATTTAGAAATGCGCTGGGAACAAGAGAGGCACTGTTCTGCGTACAGGTTTTTTTTCAGAGATGCCGAGACATGAACTGTGATGTATATGCATGTTTCATAGACTACCAAAAGGCATTTGACAAAGTACAGCACGAAAAACTTGCTAATATTCTCAAAAAAACTGGAATAGATGACAGAGACCTAAGAATCATCATGAACCTGTACTGGAATCAGACAGCGAGTGTGCGAGTAGATGGAGAACACACGGAAGAAATTGCCATTCGAAGAGGAGTTAGACAGGGTTGTGTCCTCTCACCCTTATTATTTAACCTGTACTCGGAAGAAATATTCCAAGAAGCTTTGGACGATCTGCAAGATGGAGTATTGATTAACGGCGAATGTCTAAATAATATCAGATATGCAGACGATACGGTAGTTTTTGCGGATAGCATAGAGAGCCTACAAAATCTAATGAATAGAGTAGCCGAGACAAGCGAGCAATATGGATTGACCCTGAATACGGCAAAAACTAAATATATGGTTATCAGTAAAGAAATGGTACCCCCAGGACGACTAACTGTACAAAACAAACAGATAGAGAGGGTAACTAAATACACATATCTAGGAACTACAGTGGGAGAGCAATGGGACCACTCACTAGAAATTAAATGTCGTATTGAACGAGCCCGGGCAACATTTATGAGGATGTCCAGCCTTTTCAGGAGTCATGACCTTAACTTACCTATGAAGATGAGAGTGGCGCGGTGCTATGTGGTCCCGGTGTTATTGTACGGAGCAGAAGCGTGGACCCTAACTGAGGCATCTAGCAAGAAGTTGGAAGCTTTTGAGATGTGGATTTATAGACGCATACTAAGAATATCTTGGGTCGAACATGTAACTAATAGAGATGTACTACAGCGCATGGATAAAGAAACGGAGATCCTTAAGACGGTAAAGATCCGAAAACTGCAGTATTTGGGCCACATAATGAGAAACGCGAAAAGATACGAGCTTCCACAGTTGGTTCTGCAGGGAAAGGTATTTGGCAGAAGAGGTCCAGGACGGCGCAGAATATCCTGGCTTAAAAATCTTAGAACGTGGTTTGGTACATCCACAACTGGTCTTTTTCGAGCAGCAGCAGACAAGGTCAGAATTGCGATGATGATCGCCAACATCCGATAACGGATCGGCACCAGAAGAAGAACTATACTTCAATTTGAAGTTGTGAATTTGAAATTCTCAAATAAACAATTTAGAATTAATAATTACAAATTGTTAACTATACTTCACTTTGAAGTTGTGAATTTGAAATTCTCAAATAAACAATTTAGAACTGATAATTACAAATTATTAACTATACTTCAATTTGAAGTTGTGAATTTAAAATTCTCAAATAAACAAGTTAGAATTAAGAATTACAAATTATTTACTATACTTCAATTTGAAGATGTGAATTTAAATATCTCAAATAATTAATTTAGAACTTATAATTACAAATTGTTAACTATACTTCAATTTGAAGTTGTGATTTTAAATTTTTCAAATAAACAATTTAGAACTGATAATTACAAATTGTAAACTATACTTCAATTTGAAGTTGTGAATTTGATATTCTCAAATAAACAATTTAGAATTAATAATTACAAATTTTTAACTATACTTCAATTTGAAGTTGAGAATATGAAATTCTCAAATAAACAATTTAGAATTAATAATTACAAATTGTTAACTATACTTCAATTTGAAGTTGTGAATTTGAAATTTCTAAATAAACAATTTAGAATTAATAATTTTAAATTATTAACTATACTTCAATTTGAAGTTGTGAATTTGAAATTCTCAAATAAAACATTTAGAATTAATAATTACAAATTGTTAACTATACTTCAATTTAAAGTTGTGAATTTGAAACTCTCAAATAAACTATTTAGAATTAATAATTTCAAATTATTAACTATACTTCAATTTGAAGTTGTGAATTTGAAATTCTCAAATAAACAATTTAGAATTAGTAATTACAAATTGTTAACTATACTTCAATTTGAAGTTGTGAATTTGAAATTCTCAAATAAACAATTTAGAACTGATAATTACAAATTGTTAACTATACTTCAATTTGAAGTTGTGAATTTGAAAATCTCAAATAAACAATTTAGAACTGATAATTACAAATTGTTAACTATACTTTAATTTGAAGTTGTGAATTTGAAATTCTCAAATAAACAATTTAGAATTAATAATTTCAAATTATTAACTATACTTCAATTTGAAGTTGTGAATTTGAAATTTTCAAATAAACAATTTATAATTAATAATTTCAAATTATTAACTATACTTCAATTTGAAGTTGTGAATTTGAAATCCTCAAATAAACAATTTAGAATTAATAATTACAAATTGTTAACTATACTTCAATTTGAAGTTGTGAATTTGAAATTCTCAAATAAACAATTTAGAACTGATAATTACAAATTGTTAACTATACTTCAATTTGAAGTTGTGAATTTGAAATTCTCAAATAAACAATTTAGAACTGATAATTACAAATTGTTAGCTATACTTTAATTTGAAGTTGTGAATTTGAAATTCTCAAATAAACAATTTTGAATTATTAATTACAAATTGTTAACTAAAAAAACCCTCAATTTGAAGTTGTGAATTTAAAATTCTCAAATAAACAATTTAGAATTGATAATTACAAATTGTTAACTATACTTCAATTTGAAGTTGTGAATTTGAAATTCTTAAATAAACAATTTAGAATTAATAATTACAAATTGTTAACTATACTTCAATTTGAAGTTGTGAATTTAAAATTCTCAAATAAACAAGTTAGAATTAAGAATTACAAATTGTTTACTATACTTCAATTTGAAGATGTGAATTTAAATATCTCAAATAATTAATTTAGAACTGATAATTACAAATTGTTAACTATACTTCAATTTGAAGTTGTGATTTTAAATTTTTCAAATAAACAATTTAGAACTGATAATTACAAATTGTTAATTATACTTCAATTTGAAGTTGTGAATTTGATATTCTCAAATAAACAATTTAGAATTAATAATTACAAATTTTTAACTATACTTCAATTTGAAGTTGAGAATATGAAATTCTCAAATAAACAATTTAGAATTAATAATTACAAATTGTTAACTATACTAATTTGAAGTTGTGAATTTGAAATTCTCAAATAAACAATTTAGAATTAATAAGTTCAAATTATTAACTATACTTCAATTTGAAGTTGTGAATTTGATATTCTCAAATAAACAATTTAGAATTAATAATTTCAAATTGTTAACTATTCTTCAATTTGAAGTTGTGAATTTGAAATTCTCAAATAAACAATTTAGAACTGATAATTACAAATTGTTAACTATACTTCAATTTGAAGTTGTGAATTTGAAACTCTCAAATAAACAATTTAGAATTAATAATTTCAAACTATTAACTATACTTCAATTTGAAGTTGTGAATTTGAAATTCTCAAATAAACAATTTAGAATTAATAATAACAAATTGTTAACTATACTTCAATTTGAAGTTGTGAATTTGAAACTCTCCAATAAACAATTTAGAATTAATAATTTCAAATTATTAACTATACTTCAATTTGAAGTTGTGAATTTGAAATTTTCAAATAAACAATTTAGAATTAATAATTTCAAATTATTAACTATACTTCAATTTGAAGTTGTGAATTTGAAATTCTCAAATAAACAATTTAGAATTAATAATTTCAAATTGTTAACTATACTTCAATTTGAAGTTGTGAATTTGAAATTCTCAAATAAACAATTTAGAACTGATAATTACAAATTGTTAACTATACTTCAATTTGAAGTTGTGAATTTGAAATTCTCAAATAAACAATTTAGAACTGATAATTACAAATTGTTAGCTATACTTTAATTTGAAGTTGTGAATTTGAAATTCTCACATAAACAATTTTGAATTATTAATAACAAATTGTTAACTACGCTTCAATTTGAAGTTGTGAATTTAAAATTCTCAAATAAACAATTTAAAACTGATAATTACAAATTGTTAACTATACTTCAATTTGAAGTTGTGAATTTGAAATTCTCAAATAAACAATTTAGAATTAATAATTACAAATTGTTAACTATACTTCAATTTGAAGTTGCGAATTTGAAATTCTCAAATAAACAATTTAGAACTGATAATTACAAATTGTTAACTATACTTCAATTTGAAGTTGTGAATTTGAAATTCTCAAATAAACAATTTAGAACTGATAATTACAAATTGTTAACTATACTTTAATTTGAAGTTGTGAATTTGAAATTCTCAAATAAACAATTTAGAATTAATAATTACAAATTATTAACTATACTTCAATTTGAAGTTGTGAATTTGAAATTCTCAAATAAACAATTTAGAATTAATAATTACAAATTGTTAACTATACTCAATTTGAAGTTGTGAATTTGAAATTCTCAAATAAACAATTTAGAATTATAATTACAAATTGTTAACTATACTTCAATTTGAAGTTGTGAATTTAAATTCTCAAATAAACAATTTAGAACTGATAATTACAAATTATTAACTATACTTCAATTTGAAGTTGTGAATTTGAAATTCTCAAATAAACATTTAGAATTAATAATTACAAATTGTTAACTATATTTCAATTTAAAGTTGTGAATTTGAAATTCTCAAATAAACTATTTAGAATTAATAATTTCAAATTATTAACTATACATCAATTTGAAGTTGTGAATTTGAAATTCTCAAATAAACAATTTAGAATTAGTAATTACAAATTGTTAACTATACTTCAATTTGAAGTTGTGAATTTGAAATTCTCAAATAAACAATTTAGAACTGATAATTACAAATTGTTAACTATACTTCAATTTGAAGTTGTGAATTTGAAAATCTCAAATAAACAATTTAGAACTGATAATTACAAATTGTTAACTATACTTTAATTTGAAGTTGTGAATTTGAAATTCTCAAATAAACAATTTAGAATTAATAATTTCAAATTATTAACTATACTTCAATTTGAAGTTGTGAATTTGAAATTTTCAAATAAACAATTTATAATTAATAATTTCAAATTATTAACTATACTTCAATTTGAAGTTGTGAATTTGAAATTCTCAAATAAACAATTTAGAATTAATAATTACAAATTGTTAACTATACTTCAATTTGAAGTTGTGAATTTGAAATTCTCAAATAAACAATTTAGAACTGATAATTACAAATTGTTAACTATACTTCAATTTGAAGTTGTGAATTTGAAATTCTCAAATAAACAATTTAGAACTGATAATTACAAATTGTTAGCTATACTTTAATTTGAAGTTGTGAATTTGAAATTCTCAAATAAACAATTTTGAATTATTAATAACAAATTGTTAACTACGCTTCAATTTGAAGTTGTGAATTTAAAATTCTCAAATAAACAATTTAAAACTGATAATTACAAATGGTTAACTATACTTCAATTTGAAGTTGTGAATTTGAAATTTCAAATAAACAATTTAGAATTAATAATTACAAATTGTTAACTATACTTCACTTTGAAGTTGTGAATTTGAAATTCTCAAATAAACAATTTAGAACTGATAATTACAAATTATTAACTATACTCAATTTGAAGTTGTGAATTTAAAATTCTCAAATAAACAAGTTAGAATTAAGAATTACAAATTGTTTACTATACTTCAATTTGAAGATGTGAATTTAAATATCTCAAATAATTAATTTAGAACTGATAATTACAAATTGTTAACTATATTTCAATTTGAAGTTGTGATTTTAAATTTTCAAATAAACAATTTAGAACTGATAATTACAAATTGTTAATTATACTCAATTTGAAGTTGTGAATTTGATATTCTCAAATAAACAATTTAGAATTAATAATTACAAATTTTAACTATACTTCAATTTGAAGTTGAGAATATGAAATTCTCAAATAAACAATTTAGAATTAATAATTACAAATTGTTAACTATACTTCAATTTGAAGTTGTGAATTTGAAATTCTCAAATAAACAATTTAGAATTAATAAGTTCAAATTATTAACTATACTCAATTTGAAGTTGTGAATTTGAAATTCTCAAATAAATAATTTAGAATTAATAATTACAAATTGTTAACTATACTCAATTTGAAGTTGTGAATTTGATATTCTCAAATAAACAATTTAGAATTAATAATTTCAAATTGTTAACTATTCTTCAATTTGAAGTTGTGAATTTGAAATTCTCAAATAAACAATTTAGAATTAATAATAACAAATTGTTAACTATACTCAATTTGAAGTTGTGAATTTGAAATCTCAAAATAAACAATTTAGAATTAATAATTTCAAATTATTAACTATACTTCAATTTGAAGTTGTGAATTTGAAATTTTAAATAAACAATTTAGAATTAATAATTTCAAATTATTAACTATATTTCAATTTGAAGTTGTGAATTTGAAATTCTCAAATAAACAATTTAGAATTAATAATTTCAAATTGTTAACTATACTCAATTTGAAGTTGTGAATTTGAAATTCTCAAATAAACAATTTAGAACTGATAATTACAAATTGTTAGCTATACTTTAATTTGAAGTTGTGAATTTGAAATTTTCAAATAAACAATTTTGAATTATTAATTACAAATTGTTAACTACTCAATTTGAAGTTGTGAATTTAAAATTCTCAAATAAACAATTTAAAACTGATAATTACAAATGGTTAACTATACTCAATTTGAAGTTGTGAATTTGAAATTTCAAATAAACAATTTAGAATTAATAATTACAAATTGTTAACTATACTCAATTTGAAGTTGTGAATTTGAAATTTCAAATAAACAATTTAGAACTGATAATTACAAATTGTTAACTATACTTCAATTTGAAGTTGTGAATTTGAAAATCTCAAATAAACAATTTAGAACTGATAATTACAAATTGTTAACTATACTTTAATTTGAAGTTGTGAATTTGAAATTTCAAATAAACAATTTAGAATTAATAATTAAATTATTAACTATACTAATTTGAAGTTGTGAATTTGAAATTTTCAAATAAACAATTTATAATTAATAATTTCAAATTATTAACTATACTAATTTGAAGTTGTGAATTTGAAATCTCAAATAAACAATTTAGAATTAATAATTACAAATTGTTAACTATACTTCAATTTGAAGTTGTGAATTTGAAATTCTCAAATAAACAATTTAGAACTGATAATTACAAATTGTTAACTATACTTCAATTTGAAGTTGTGAATTTGAAATTCTCAAATAAACAATTTAGAACTGATAATTACAAATTGTTAGCTATACTTTAATTTGAAGTTGTGAATTTGAAATTTTCAAATAAACAATTTTGAATTATTAATAACAAATTGTTAACTACGCCTCAATTTGAAGTTGTGAATTTAAAATTCTCAAATAAACAATTTAAAACTGATAATTACAAATGGTTAACTATACTTCAATTTGAAGTTGTGATTTTAAATTTTTCAAATAAACAATTTAGAACTGATAATTACAAATTGTTAACTATACTTCACTTTGAAGTTGTGAATTTGAAATTCTCAAATAAACAATTTAGAACTGATAATTACAAATTATTAACTATACTTCAATTTGAAGTTGTGAATTTAAAATTCTCAAATAAACAAGTTAGAATTAAGAATTACAAATTGTTTACTATACTTCAATTTGAAGATGTGAATTTAAATATCTCAAATAATTAATTTAGAACTGATAATTACAAATTGTTAACTATACTCAATTTGAAGTTGTGATTTTAAATTTTTCAAATAAACAATTTAGAACTGATAATTACAAATTGTTAATTATACTTCAATTTGAAGTTGTGAATTTGATATTCTCAAATAAACAATTTAGAATTAATAATTACAAATTTTTAACTATACTTCAATTTGAAGTTGAGAATATGAAATTCTCAAATAAACAATTTAGAATTAATAATTACAAATTGTTAACTATACTTCAATTTGAAGTTGTGAATTTGAAATTCTCAAATAAACAATTTAGAATTAATAAGTTCAAATTATTAACTATACTTCAATTTGAAGTTGTGAATTTGAAATTCTCAAATAAATAATTTAGAATTAATAATTACAAATTGTTAACTATACTTCAATTTGAAGTTGTGAATTTGATATTCTCAAATAAACAATTTAGAATTAATAATTTCAAATTGTTAACTATTCTTCAATTTGAAGTTGTGAATTTGAAATTCTCAAATAAACAATTTAGAATTAATAATAACAAATTGTTAACTATACTCAATTTGAAGTTGTGAATTTGAAACTCTCAATAAACAATTTAGAATTAATAATTTCAAATTATTAACTATACTTCAATTTGAAGTTGTGAATTTGAAACTTTAAATAAACAATTTAGAATTAATAATTTCAAATTGTTAACTATACTTCAATTTGAAGTTGTGAATTTGAAATTCTCAAATAAACAATTTAGAATTAATAATTTCAAATTGTTAACTATACTTCAATTTGAAGTTGTGAATTTGAAATTCTCAAATAAACAATTTAGAACTGATAATTACAAATTGTTAACTATACTTTAATTTGAAGTTGTGAATTTGAAATTTACAAATAAAGAATTTTGAATTATTAATTACAAATTGTTAACTACGCTTCAATTTGAAGTTGTGAATTTAAAATTCTCAAATAAACAATTTAAAACTGATAATTACAAATGGTTAACTATACTTCAATTTGAAGTTGTGAATTTGAAATTCTCAAATAAACAATTTAGAATTAATAATTACAAATTGTTAACTATACTTCAATTTGAAGTTGTGAATTTGAAATTCTCAAATAAACAATTTAGAACTGATAATTACAAATTATTAACTATACTCAATTTGAAGTTGTGAATTTAAAATTCTCAAATAAACAAGTTAGAATTAAGAATTACAAATTGTTTACTATACTCAATTTGAAGTTTGTGAATTTAAATATCTCAAATAATTAATTTAGAACTGATAATTACAAATTGTTAACTATACTCAATTTGAAGTTGTGAATTTAAATTTCAAATAAACAATTTAGAATTAATAATTACAAATTGTTAACTATACTCAATTTGAAGTTGTGAATTTGAAATTCTCAAATAAACAATTTAGAATTAATAATTACAAATTTTAACTATACTTCAATTTGAAGTTGTGAATTTGAAATTTCAAATAAACAATTTATAATAATAATTAATTTTAAATATTAATTTAATTTTAAATTCTCAAATAAACAATTTAGAATTAATACAAATTTTAACTATACTCAATTTGAAGTTGTGAATTTGAAATTCTCAAATAAACAATTTAGAATTAATAATTCAAATTGTTAACTATACTTCAATTTGAAGTTGTGAATTTGAAATTCTCAAATAAACAATTTAGAATTAATAATTACAAATTGTTAACTATATTTCAATTTGAAGTTGTGAATTTGAAATTCTCAAATAAACAATTTAGAATTAATAATTACAAATTGTTAACTATACTTCAATTTGAAGTTGTGAATTTGAAATTTTCAAATAAACAATTTAGAATTAATAATTTCAAATTATTAACTATACTCAATTTGAAGTTGTGAATTTGAAATTTCAAATAAACAATTTAGAATTAATAATTTCAAATTGTTAACTATATTTCAATTTGAAGTTGTGAATTTGAAATTCTCAAATAAACAATTTAGAACTGATAATTACAAATTGTTAACTATACTTCAATTTGAAGTTGTGAATTTGAAATTCTCAAATAAACAATTTAGAACTGATAATTACAAATTGTTAACTATACTTTAATTTGAAGTTGTGAATTTGAAATTCTCAAATAAACAATTTTGAATTATTAATTACAAATTGTTAACTACTTAATTTGAAGTTGTGAATTTGAAATTCTCAAATAAACAATTTAGAACTAATAATTACAAATTGTTAACTATACTTTAATTTAAAGTTGTGAATTTGAAATTCTCAAATAAACAATTTAGAATTAATAATTTCAAATTATTAAATATACTTCAATTTGAAGTTGTGAATTTGAAATTCTCAAATAAACAATTTAGAATTAATAATTACAAATTGTTAACTATACTTCAATTTGAAGTTGTGAATTTGAAATTCTCAAATAAACAATTTAGAACTAATAATTACAAATTGTTAACTATACTTCAATTTGAAGTTGTGAATTTAAAATTCTCAAATAAACAATTTAGAACTAATAATTACAAATTGTTAACTATACTTCAATTTGAAGTTGTGAATTTGAAATTCTCAAATAAACAATTTAGAACTGATAATTTCAAATTGTTAACTATACTTCAATTTGAAGTTGTGAATTTGAAACTCTCAAATAAACTATTTAGAATTAATAATTTCAAATTATTAACTATACTTCAATTTGAAGTTGTGAATTTGAAATTCTCAAATAAACAATTTAGAACTAATAATTACAAATTGTTAACTATACTTCAATTTGAAGTGGTGAATTTGAAATTCTCAAATAAACAATTTAGAACTGATAATTACAAATTGTTAACTATACTTCAATTTGAAGTTGTGAATTTGAAACTCTCAAATAAACTATTTAGAATTAATAATTTCAAATTATTAATTATACTTTAATTTAAATTTGTGAATTTGAAATTCTCAAATAAACAATTTAGAACTGATAATTACAAATTGTTAACTATACTTCAATTTGAAGTTGTGAATTTGAAACTCTCAAAAAAACTATTTAGAATTAATAATTTCAAATTATTAACTATACTTCAATTTGAAGTTGTGAATTTGAAATTCTCAAATACACAATTTAGAACTGATAATTACAAATTGTTAACTATACTTCAATTTGAAGTTGTGAATTTGAAACTCTCAAATAAACTATTTAGAATTAATAATTTCAAATTATTAACTATACTTCAATTTGAAGTTGTGAATTTGAAATTCTCAAATAAACAATTTAGAATTAATAATTTCAAATTATTAACTATACTTCAATTTGAAGTTGTGAATTTGAAATTCTCAAATAAACAATTTAGAATTGATAATTACAAATTGTTAACTATACTCAATTTGAAGTTGTGAATTTGAAATTCTCAAATAAACAGTTTAGAACTGATAATTACAAATTGTTAACTATACTTCAATTTGAAGTTGTGAATTTGAAAATCTCAAATAAACAATTTAGAACTGATAATTACAAATTGTTAACTATACTTCAATTTGAAGTTTGAATTTGAAATTCTCAAATAAACAATTTAGAATTATAAAATTTCAAGTTATTAACTATACTTCAATTTGAAGTTGTGAATTTGAAATTCTCAAATAAACAATTTAGAATTAATAATTTCAAATTATTAACTATACTAATTTGAAGTGGTGAATTTGAAATTTTCAAATAACAATTTAGAATTAATAATTTCAAATTATTAACTATACTCAATTTGAAGTTGTGAATTTGAAATTTCAAATAAACAATTTAGAACTAATAATTACAAATTGTTAACTATACTCAATTTGAAGTTGTGAATTTGAAATTCTCAAATAAACAATTTAGAACTAATAATTACAAATTGTTAACTATACTAATTTGAAGTTGTAAATTTAAAATTTTCAAATAAACATTTTAGAACTGATAATTACAAATTGTTAACTATACTTCAATTTGAAGTTGTGAATTTGAAATTCTCAAATAAACAATTTAGAATTAATAAGTTCAAATTATTAACTATACTTAATTTGAAGTTGTGAATTTGAAATTTCAAATAAATAATTTAGAATTAATAATTACAAATTGTTAACTATATTTCAATTTGAAGTTGTGAATTTGATATTCTCAAATAAACAATTTAGAATTAATAATTTCAAATTGTTAACTATTCTTCAATTTGAAGTTGTGAATTTGAAATTTCAAATAAACAATTTAGAATTAATAATAACAAATTGTTAACTATACTTCAATTTGAAGTTGTGAATTTGAAATCCAATAAACAATTTAGAATTAATAATTTCAAATTATTAACTATATTTCAATTTGAAGTTGTGAATTTGAAACTTTAAATAAACAATTTAGAATTAATAATTTCAAATTATTAACTATACTCAATTTGAAGTTGTGAATTTGAAATTCTCAAATAAACAATTTAGAATTAATAATTCAAATTGTTAACTATACTCAATTTGAAGTTGTGAATTTGAAATTCTCAAATAAACAATTTAGAACTGATAATTACAAATTGTTAACTATACTTTAATTTGAAGTTGTGAATTTGAAATTTTCAAATAAACAATTTTGAATTATTAATTACAAATTGTTAACTACTCAATTTGAAGTTGTGAATTTAAAATTCTCAAATAAACAATTTAAAACTGATAATTACAAATGGTTAACTATACTTCAATTTGAAGTTGTGAATTTGAAATTCTCAAATAAACAATTTTGAATTAATAATTACAAATTGTTAACTATACTTCAGTTTGAAGTTGTGAATTTGAAATTCTCAAATAAACAATTTAGAACTGATAATTACAAATTATTAACTATACTAATTTGTAGTTGTGAATTTAAAATTTCAAATAAACAAGTTAGAATTAAGAATTACAAATTGTTTACTATACTTCAATTTGAAGATTGAATTTAAATATCTCAAATAATTAATTTAGAACTGATAATTACAAATTGTTAACTATACTCAATTTGAAGTTGTGATTTTAAATTTTCAAATAAACAATTTAGAACTGATAATTACAAATTGTTAATTATACTCAATTTGAAGTTGTGAATTTGATATTCTCAAATAAACAATTTAGAATTAATAATTACAAATTTTAACTATACTAATTTGAAGTTGAGAATATGAAATTCTCAAATAAACAATTTAGAATTAATAAATACAAATTGTTAACTATACTTCAATTTGAAGTTGTGAATTTGAAATTCTCAAATAAACAATTTAGAATTAATAATTTCAAATTATTAACTATACTTCAATTTGAAGTTGTGAATTTGAAATTTCAAATAAATAATTTAGAATTAATAATTACAATTGTTAACTATACTCAATTTGAAGTTGTGAATTTGATATTCTCAAATAAACAATTTAGAATTAATAATTTCAAATTGTTAACTATTCTTCAATTTGAAGTTGTGAATTTGAAATTCTCAAATAAACAATTTAGAATTAATAATAACAAATTGTTAACTATACTCAATTTGAAGTTGTGAATTTGAAACCTCCAATAAATAATTTAGAATTAATAATTTCAAATTATTAACTATACTTCAATTTGAAGTTGTGAATTTGAAATTTTAAATAAACAATTTAGAATTAATAATTTCAAATTATTAACTATACTTCAATTTGAAGTTGTGAATTTGAAATTTCAAATAAACAATTTAGAATTAATAATTTAAATTGTTAACTATACTCAATTTGAAGTTGTGAATTTGAAATTCTCAAATAAACAATTTAGAACTGATAATTACAAATTGTTAACTATACTCAATTTGAAGTTGTGAATTTGAAATTCTCAAATAAACAATTTAGAACTGATAATTACAAATTGTTAGCTATACTTTAATTTGAAGTTGTGAATTTGAAATTCTCACATAAACAATTTTAAATTATTAATAACAAATTGTTAACTACGCTTCAATTTGAAGTTGTGAATTTGAAATTCTCAAATAAACAATTTAGAACTGATAATTACAAATTGTTAACTATACTCAATTTGAAGTTGTGAATTTGAAATTCTCAAATAAACAATTTAGAACTAATAATTACAAATTGTTAACTATACTTCAATTTGAAGTTGTGAATTTGAAATTCTCAAATAAACAATTTAGAACTAATAATTACAAATTGTTAACTATACTTTAATTTAAAGTTGTGAATTTGAAATTTCAAATAAACAATTTAGAATTAATAATTTCAAATTATTAAATATACTAATTTGAAGTTGTGAATTTGAAATTCTCAAATAAACAATTTAGAATTAATAATTACAAATTGTTAACTATACTTCAATTTGAAGTTGTGAATTTGAAATTCTCAAATAAACAATTTAGAACTAATAATTACAAATTGTTAACTATACTTCAATTTGAAGTTGTGAATTTAAAATTCTCAAATAAACAATTTAGAACTAATAATTACAAATTGTTAACTATACTCAATTTGAAGTTGTGAATTTGAAATTATCAAATAAACAATTTAGAACAGATAATTTCAAATTGTTAACTATACTTCAATTTGAAGTTGTGAATTTGAAACCTCAAATAAACTATTTAGAATTAATAATTTCAAATTATTAACTATACTAATTTGAAGTTGTGAATTTGAAATTCTCAAATAAACAATTTAGAACTAATAATTACAAATTGTTAACTATACTTCAATTTGAAGTGGTGAATTTGAAATTCTCAAATAAACAATTTAGAACTGATAATTACAAATTGTTAACTATACTCAATTTGAAGTTGTGAATTTGAAACCTCAAATAAACTATTTAGAATTAATAATTTCAAATTATTAATTATACTTTAATTTAAATTTGTGAATTTGAAATTCTCAAATAAACAATTTAGAACTGATAATTACAAATTATTAACTATATTTCAATTTGAAGTTGTGAATTTGAAACTCAAAAAACTATTTAGAATTAATAATTTCAAATTATTAACTATACTAATTTGAAGTTGTGAATTTGAAATTCTCAAATACACAATTTAGAACTGATAATTACAAATTGTTAACTATACTCAATTTGAAGTTGTAAATTTGAAACCTCAAATAAACTATTTAGAATTAATAATTTAAATTATTAACTATACTTCAATTTGAAGTTGTGAATTTGAAATTCTCAAATAAACAATTTAGAATTAATAATTTCAAATTATTAACTATACTAATTTGAAGTTGTGAATTTGAAATTTCAAATAAACAATTTAGAATTGATAATTACAAATTGTTAACTATACTCAATTTGAAGTTGTGAATTTGAAATTTCAAATAAACAGTTTAGAACTGATAATTACAAATTGTTAACTATACTCAATTTGAAGTTGTGAATTTGAAAATCTCAAATAAACAATTTAGAACTGATAATTACAAATTGTTAACTATACTTCAATTTGAAGTTTGAATTTGAAATTTCAAATAAACAATTTAGAATTATAAATTACAAATTGTTAACTATATCAATTTGAAGTTGTGAATTTGAAATTCTCAAATAAACAATTTAGAATTAATAATTACAAATTGTTAACTATACTAATTTGAAGTTGTGTATTTGAAATTCTCAAATAAACAATTTAGAATTAATAATTTCAAGTTATTAACTATACCTCAATTTGAAGTTGTGAATTTGAAATTTCAAATAAACAATTTAGAATTAATAATTTCAAATTATTAACTATACTCAATTTGAAGTGGTGAATTTGAAATTTTCAAATAACAATTTAGAATTAATAATTTCAAATTATTAACTATACTAATTTGAAGTTGTGAATTTGAAATTTCAAATAAACAATTTAGAACTAATAATTACAAATTGTTAACTATATTCAATTTGAAGTTGTGAATTTGAAATTCTCAAATAAACAATTTAGAACTAATAATTACAAATTGTGAACTATACTCAATTTGAAGTTGTAAATTTAAAATTTTCAAATAAACATTTTAGAACTGATAATTACAAATTGTTAACTATATCAATTTGAAGTTGTGAATTTGAAATTCTCAAATAAACAAATTAGAATTAATAATTTCAAATTATTAAATATATCAATTTGAAGTTGTGAATTTGAAATTCTCAAATTAACAATTTAGAATTAATAATTACAAAGTGTTAACTATACTAATTTGAAGTTGTGAATTTGAAATTTCAAATAAACAATTTAGAACTAATAATTACAAATTGTTAACTATACTAATTTAAAGTTGTGAATTTGAAATTTCAAATAACAATTTAGAATTAATAATTTCAAATTATTAACTATACTAATTTGAAGTTGTGAATTTAAAATTTCAAATAAACAATTTAGAATTAATAATATCAAATTATTAAATATACTAATTTGAAGTTGTGAATTTAAAATTTCAAATAAACAATTTAGAATTAATAATTTTAAATTATTAACTATACTTAATTTGAAGTTGTGAATTTAAAATTTTCAAATAAACAATTTAGAACTAATAATTACAAATTGTTAACTATACTCAATTTGAAGTTGTAAATTTAAAATTTTCAAATAAACATTTTAGAATTAATAATTTCAAATTATTAAATATACTTCAATTTGAAGTTGTAAATTTGAAATTCTCAAATTAACAATTTAGAATTAATAATTACAAAGTGTTAACTATACTTCAATTTGAAGTTGTGAATTTGAAATTTCAAATAAACAATTTAGAACTGATAATTACAAATTGTTAGCTATACTTTAATTTGAAGTTGTGAATTTGAAATTTCAAATAAACAATTTAGAATTAATAATTTCAAATTATTAACTATACTAATTTGAAGTTGTGAATTTAAAATTTCAAATAAACAATTTAGAATTAATAATTTCAAATTATTAAATATACTTCAATTTGAAGTTGTGAATTTGAAATTCTCAAATAAACAATTTAGAATTAATAATTACAAATTGTTAACTATACTTCAATTTGAAGTTGTGAATTTGAAATTCTCAAATAAACAATTTAGAATTAATAATTACAAATTGTTAACTATACTTCAGTTTGAAGTTGTGAATTTGAAATTCTCAAATAAACAATTTAGAATTATTAATTTCAAGTTATTAACTATACTTCAATTTGAAGTTGTGAATTTGAAACTCTCAAATAAACTATTTAGAATTAATAATTTCAAATTATTAACTATACTTCAATTTGAAGTTGTGAATTTGAAATTCTCAAATAAACAATTTAGAAGTGATAATTACAAATTGTTAACTATACTTGAATTTGAAGTTGTGAATTTAAAATTCTCAAATAAACAATTTAGAATTAATAATATCAAATTATTAAATATACTTCAATTTGAAGTTGTGAATTTGAAATTCTCAAATAAACAATTTAGAATTAATAATTACAAATTGTTAACTATACTTCAATTTGAAGTTGTGAATTTGAAATTTCAAATAAACAATTTAGAATTAATAATTACAAAGTGTTAACTATACTCAATTTGAAGTTGTGAATTTGAAATTCTCAAATAAACAATTTAGAACTAATAATTACAAATTGTTAACTATACTTCAATTTGAAGTTGTGAATTTGAAATTTCAAATAACAATTTAGAATTAATAATTTCAAATTATTAACTATACTCAATTTGAAGTTGTGAATTTGAAATCTCAAATAAACAATTTAGAATTAATAATTACAAAGTTATTAACTATACTCAATTTGAAGTTGTGAATTTGAAATTCTCAAATAAACAATTTAGAACTAATAATTAAAAATTGTTAACTATACTCAATTTGAAGTTGTAGAATTTGAAATTTTCAAATAACAATTTAGAATTAATAATTTCAAATTATTAACTATACTTCAATTTGAAGTTGTGAATTTGAAATTTCAAATAAACAATTTAGAATTAATAATTTCAAATTATTAACTATACTAATTTGAAGTTGTGAATTTGAAATTTCAAATAAACAATTTAGAATTAATAATTACAAATTGTTAACTATACTCAATTTGAAGTTGTGAATTTGAAATTTCAAATAAACAATTTAGAACTAATAATTACAAATTGTTAACTATACTCAATTTGAAGTTGTGAATTTGAAATTCTCAAATAACAATTTAGAATTAATAATTTCAAATTATTAACTATACTCAATTTGAAGTTGTGAATTTGAAATTCTCAAATAAACAATTTAGAATTAATAATTTAAATTATTAACTATACTTAATTTGAAGTTGTGAATTTGAAATTTCAAATAAACAATTTAGAATAATAATTACAAATTGTTAACTATACTTCAATTTGAAGTTGTGAATTTGAAATTTTCAAATAAACAATTTAGAACTGATAATTACAAATTGTTAACTATATTTCAATTTGAAGTTGTGAATTTGAAATTTCAAATAAACAATTTAGAATTAATAATTTCAAATTATTAAATATACTTCAATTTGAAGTTGTGAATTTGAAATTTCAAATAACAATTTAGAATTAATAATTACAAATGTTAACTATACTCAATTTGAAGTTGTGAATTTGAAATTTCAAATAAACAATTTAGAACTAATAATTACAAATTGTTAACTATATTTCAATTTAAGTTGTGAATTTGAAATTTCAAATAAACAATTTAGAACTAATAATTACAAATTGTTAACTATACTTCAATTTGAAGTTGTGAATTTGAAATTCTCAAATAAACAATTTAGAATTAATAATTCAAATTATTAACTATACTTCAATTTGAAGTTGTGAATTTGAAATTCTCAAATAAACAATTTAGAATTAATAATTACAAATTATTAACTATACTTCAATTTGAAGTTGTGAATTTGAAATTCTCAAATAAACAATTTAGAATTAATAATTACAAATTGTTAACTATACTTCAATTTGAAGTTGTGAATTTGAAATTCTCAAATAAACAATTTAGAATTAATAATTACAAATTGTTAACTATACTTCAATTTGAAGTTGTGAATTTGAAATTCTCAAATAAACAATTTAGAATTAATAATTACAAATTATTAACTATACTTCAATTTGAAGTTGTGAATTTGAAATTCTCAAATAAACAATTTAGAATTAATAATTACAAATTATTAACTATACTTCAATTTGAAGTTGTGAATTTGAAATTCTCAAATAAACAATTTAGAATAATAATTACAAATTGTTAACTATACTTCAATTTGAAGTTGTGAATTTGAAATTCTCAAATAAACAATTTAGAATTAATAATTCAAATTATTAACTATACTTCAATTTGAAGTTGTGAATTTGAAATTCTCAAATAAACAATTTAGAATTAATAATTACAAATTGTTAACTATACTTCAATTTGAAGTTGTGAATTTGAAATTCTCAAATAAACAATTTAGAATTAATAATTACAAATTATTAACTATACTTCAATTTGAAGTTGTGAATTTGAAATTCTCAAATAAACAATTTAGAATTAATAATTTCAAATTATTAACTATACTTCAATTTGAAGTTGTGAATTTGAAATTCTCAAATAAACAATTTAGAATTAATAATTTCAAATTATTAACTATACTTCAATTTGAAGTTGTGAATTTGAAATTCTCAAATAAACAATTTAGAATTAATAATTACAAATTTTTAACTATACTTCAATTTGAAGTTGTGAATTTGAAATTCTCAAATAAACAATTAATAACTAATAATTACAAATTGTTATCTATACTTCAATTTGAAGTTGTGAATTTGAAATTTCAAATAAACAATTTAGAATTAATAATTTCAAATTATTAACTATACTTCAATTTGAAGTTGTGAATTTGAAATTCTCAAATAAACATTTTAGAATTAATAATTACAAATTTTAACTATACTTCAATTTGAAGTTGTGAATTTGAAATTCTCAAATAAACAATTTAGAACTAATAATTACAAATTGTTAACTATACTTCAATTTGAAGTTGTGAATTTGAAATTCTCAAATAAACAATTTAGAACTAATAATTTCAAATTATTAACTATACTTCAGTTTGAAGTTGTGAATTTGAAATTCTCAAATAAACAATTTAGAATTAATAATTTCAAGTTATTAACTATACTTCAATTTGAAGTTGTGAATTTGAAATTCTCAAATAAACAATTTAGAATTAATAATTTCAAATTATTAACTATACTTAATTTGAAGTTGTGAATTTGAAATTTCAAATAAACAATTTAGAATTAATAATTACAAATTGTTAACTATACTTCAATTTGAAGTTGTGAATTTGAAATTTCAAATAAACAATTTAGAATTAATAATTACAAATTGTTAACTATACTCAATTTGAAGTTGTGAATTTGAAATTCTCAAATAAACAATTTAGAATTAATAATTCAAATTTTAACTATACTCAATTTGAAGTTGTGAATTTGAAATTCTCAAATAAACAATTTAGAATTAATAATTACAAATTATTAACTATATTTCAATTTGAAGTTGTGAATTTGAAATTTCAAATAAACAATTTAGAATTAATAATTACAAATTATTAACTATACTTCAATTTGAAGTTGTGAATTTGAAATTTCAAATAAACAATTTAGAATTAATAATTACAAATTGTTAACTATACTTCAATTTGAAGTTGTGAATTTGAAATTTCAAATAAACAATTTAGAATTAATAATTACAAATTGTTAACTATACTCAATTTGAAGTTGTGAATTTGAAATTTCAAATAAACAATTTAGAATTAATAATTACAAATTGTTAACTATACTTCAATTTGAAGTTGTGAATTTGAAATTTCAAATAAACAATTTAGAATTAATAATTTCAAATTGTTAACTATACTCAATTTGAAGTTGTGAATTTGAAATTTCAAATAAACAATTTAGAATTAATAATTACAAATTGTTAACTATACTCAATTTGAAGTTGTGAATTTGAAATTTCAAATAAACAATTTAGAATTAATAATTTCAAATTATTAACTATACTCAATTTGAAGTTGTGAATTTGAAATTCTCAAATAAACAATTTAGAATTAATAATTACAAATTGTTAACTATACTTCAATTTGAAGTTGTGAATTTGAAATTCTCAAATAAACAATTTAGAATTAATAATTACAAATTGTTAACTATACTTAATTTGAAGTTGTGAATTTGAAATTCTCAAATAAACAATTTAGAATTAATAATTACAAATTGTTAACTATACTTCAATTTGAAGTTGTGAATTTGAAATTCTCAAATAAACAATTTAGAATTAATAATTACAAATTGTTAACTATACTCAATTTGAAGTTGAGAATTTGAAATTTCAAATAAACAATTTAGAATTAATAATTACAAATTTTAACTATTTTCAATTGAAGTTGTTAATTTGAAATTTCAAATAAACAATTTAGAATTAATAATTACAATTTGTAACTATATTAATTCTAAAGTTGTGAATTTGAAATTTCAAATAAACAATTTAAATTGAATAATTACAAATTGTAACTATATCAATTTAAGTTGTAATTTGAAATTCTCAAATAAACAATTTAGAATGAATAATTACAAATTTTAACTATATTCAATTTGAAGTTGTTAATTTGAAATTTCAAATAAACAATTTAGAATAATAATTACAAATTTTAACTATACTTCAATTTGAAGTTGTGAATTTGAAATTCTCAAATAAACAATTTAGAATAATAATTACAAATTTTAACTATACTTAATTTGAAGTTGTGAATTTGAAATTCTCAAATAAACAATTTAGAATAATAATTACAAATTTTAACTATACTTCAATTTGAAGTTGTGAATTTGAAATTCTCAAATAAACAATTTAAATTAATAATTACAAATTTTAACTATACTTCAATTTGAAGTTGTGAATTTGAAATTCTCAAATAAACAATTTAAATTAATAATTACAAATTTTAACTATACTTCAATTTGAAGTTGTGAATTTGAAATTCTCAAATAAACAATTTAAATTAATAATTACAAATTATTAACTATACTTCAATTTGAAGTTGTGAATTTGAAATTCTCAAATAAACAATTTAGAATTAATAATTACAAATTATTAACTATACTTCAATTTGAAGTTGTGAATTTGAAATTCTCAAATAAACAATTTAGAATTAATAATTACAAATTTTAACTATATTCAATTTGAAGTTGTAATTTGAAATTCTCAAATAAACAATTTAGAATTAATAATTACAAATTTGTAACTATACTTCAATTTGAAGTTGTAATTTGAAATTTCAAATAAACAATTTAGAATTGAATAATTACAAATTTTAACTATACTTAATTTGAAGTTGTGAATTTGAAATTTCAAATAAACAATTTAAATTAATAATTAAAATTATTAACTATTATTCAATTTGAAGTTTGATTTGAAATTTCAAATTACAATTCAAATTGAATAATAATTAACAATTTTAATATACTAATTTGAATTTGAATTTGAAATTTCAAATAAACAATTTCAAATTAATAATTACAAATTTTAACTATATCAATTTGAATTGTTAATTTGAAATTTCAAATAACAACTTCAGAATTGAATAATTACAAATTTTAATATTAATTTAATTGTAATTTGAAATTTCAAATTAACAATTAGAATATAATTACAATTTTAATATATTCTAATTGTTTGATTTGAAATTTCAAATAACAACTTAGTATGAACTAATAATTAAATTATTAATTCTAAATTGTTTGATTTGAAATTTCAAATTCAAACTTCAAATTATATAATTAAAATTATTAATATACTTCTAAATTGTTTGATTTGAAATTTCAAATTAACAACTTCAAATTGATATATTAAACAATTTGTATATTTAATTCTAAGTTGTTTGTTTGAAATTTCAAATCACAATTCAAATTGAATAATTACAATTTGTAATTATTAATTCTAAATTGTTTGTTTGAAATTTCAAATTACAACTTCAAATTGATATGATTAACAATTTGTAATTATTAATTCTAAATTGTTTTTTGAAATTTCAAATTCACAACTTCAAATTGATATATTAACAATTTGTAATTATTATTCTAATTGTTTATTTGAAATTTCAAATTCACAACTTCAATTGAGTATAGTTAACAATTGTAATTATTAATTCTAAATTGTTTGTTTGAAATTTCAAATTCACAACTTCAAATTAGTATATTAACAATTTATTTTAATTATTTTTGAAATTTCAATTCAAACTTAATGTATATTAACAATTTGAATTATTAATTCTAAATTGTTTATAATTTCAAATTCACAATTCAAATTGAGTATGTTAACAATTTGTAATTATTATTCTAAATTGTTTGTTTGAAATTTCAAATTCACAACTTCAGAATTAAATATAGTTAACAATTTGTAATTTTGAATTCTAAATTGTTTTGATTTGAAATTTCAAATTCACAACTTCAAATTGAGTATAGTTAACAATTTGTAATTATTAATTCTAAATTGTTTGTTGAAATTTCAAATTCACAACTTCAAATTGAATATAGTTAAATTTGTAATTATTAATTCTAAATTGTTTATTTGAAAGTTTCAAATTCACAACTTCAAATTGAGTATAGTTAACAATTTGTATTATAATTCTAAATTGTTTGTTTGAAATTTCAAATTCACAACTTCAAATTAGTATAGTTAACAATTTAATTATTAATTCTAAATTTTTATTTGAAATTTCAAATTCACAACTTCAAATTGAATATAGTTAACAATTTGTAATTATTAATTCTAAATTGTTTGTTTGAAATTTCAAATTCACAACTTCAAATTGAGTATAGTTAACAATTTGTAATTATATTCTAAATTGTTTATTTGAATTTCAAATTCACAACTTCAAATTGAGTATAGTTAACAATTTGTAATTATTAATTCTAAATTGTTTTTTGAATTTCAAATTCACAACTTCAAATTGAAGTATAGTTAACAATTTGTAATTATTAATTCTAAATTGTTTGTTTGAATTTCAAATTCACAACTTCAAATTGATATATTAACAATTTGATTATTAATTCTAATTGTTTTGAAATTTCAAATTCACAATTTAATGATATTAGAATTATTAATTCTAATTGTTGTGAATTTCAAATTCACAACTTCAAATTGAGTATGTTAACAATTTGTATTATTAATTCTAAATTGTTTGTTTGAATTTCAAATTCACAACTTCAAATTGAGTATGTTAACAATTTGTAATTATAATTCTAAATTGTTTTTTGAAATTTCAAATTCACAACTTCAAATTGAGTATAGTTAACAATTTGTAATTATTAATTCTAAATTGTTTTTTGAAATTTCAAATTCACAACTTCAAATTGAGTATAGTTAACAATTTGTAATTATTAATTCTAAATTGTTTTTTGAGAATTTCAAATTCACAACTTCAAATTGAGTATATTAATAATTTGAATTATTAATTCTAAATTGTTTATTTGAAATTTCAAATTCACAACTTCAAATTGAGTATAGTTAACAATTTGTAATTATTATTCTAAATTGTTTGTTTGAAATTTCAAATTCACAACTTCAAATTGAGTATAGTTAACAATTTGTAATTTTTATTCTAAATTGTTTGTTTGAGAATTTCAAATTCACAACTTCAAATTGAGTATAGTTAACAATTTGTAATTATTATTCTAAATTGTTTTTTGAAATTTCAAATTCACAACTTCAAATTGAGTATAGTTAACAATTTGTAATTATTAATTCTAAATTGTTTTTTGAGAATTTCAAATTCACAACTTCAAATTGATATAGTTAACAATTTGAATTATTAATTCTAAATTGTTTATTTGAGAATTTCAAATTCACAACTTCAAATTAGTATAGTTAACAATTTGTAATTATTAATTCTAAATTGTTTATTTGAGAATTTCAAATTCACAACTTCAAATTGAGTATAGTTAACAATTTGTAATTATTAATTCTAAATTGTTTATTTGAGAATTTCAAATTCACAACTTCAAATTGAGTATAGTTAACAATTTGTAATTATTAATTCTAAATTGTTTATTTGAGAATTTCAAATTCACAACTTCAAATTGAGTATAGTTAACAATTTGTAATTATTAATTCTAAATTGTTATTTGAGAATTTCAAATTCACAACTTCAAATTGAGTATAGTTAACAATTTGTAATTATTATTCTAAATTGTTTGTTTGAAATTTCAAATTCACAACTTCAAATTGAGTATAGTTAACAATTTGTAATTATTAATTCTAAATTGTTTATTTGAGAATTTCAAATTCAAACTTCAAATTGAGTATAGTTAACAATTTGTAATTATTAATTCTAAATTGTTTATTTGAAATTTCAAATTCACAACTTCAAATTGAGTATAGTTAACAATTTGTAATTATTATTCTAAATTGTTTATTTGAAATTTCAAATTCACAACTTCAAATTGAGTATAGTTAACAATTGTAATTATTATTCTAAATTGTTTTTTGAAATTTCAAATTCACAACTTCAAATTGAGTATAGTTAACAATTTGTAATTATTAATTCTAAATTGTTTATTTGAAATTTCAAATTCACAACTTCAAATTGAGTATAGTTAAAATTTGTAATTATTAATTCTATAATTAATTTATTTAAAAGTTTAAATTCAAACTTCAAATTGAAGTATAGTTAACAATTTGTAATTATTAATTCTAAATTGTTTATTTGAAATTTCAAATTCACAACTTAATTAATTAATTAATTAAATGTTTGATTTAAATTAAACTTAATTTGTATATTTAATTCAAGTTATTAAATTCTAATTTATTTGAGAATTTCAAATTCACAACTTCAAATTAAAGTATAGTTAACAATTTGTAATTATTAATTCTAAATTGTTTATTTGAAATTTCAAATTCACAACTTCAAATTGAGTATAGTTAACAATTTGAATTATTATTCTAAATTGTTTATTTGAGAATTTCAAATTCACAACTTCAAATTGAGTATAGTTAACAATTTGTAATTATTAATTCTAAATTGTTTATTTGAAATTTCAAATTCACAACTTCAAATTGAGTATAGTTAACAATTTGTAATTATTAATTCTAAATTGTTTATTTGAGAATTTCAAATTCACAACTTCAAATTGAGTATAGTTAACAATTTGTAATTATATTCTAAATTGTTTATTTGAAATTTCAAATTCACAACTTCAAATTGAGTATAGTTAATAATTTGTAATTATTAATTCTAAATTGTTTATTTGAGAATTTCAAATTCACAACTTCAAATTGAGTATAGTTAACAATTTGTAATTATTAATTCTAAATTGTTATTTGAGAATTTCAAATTCACAACTTCAAATTAAGTATAGTTAACAATTTGTAATTATTAATTCTAAATTGTTTATTTGAAATTTCAAATTCACAACTTCAAATTGAGTATAGTTAACAATTTGTAATTATTATTCTAAATTGTTTATTTGAAATTTCAAATTCACAACTTCAAATTGAAGTATAGTTAACAATTTGTAATTATTAATTCTAAATTGTTTATTTGAGAATTTCAAATTCACAACTTCAAATTAAGTATAGTTAACAATTTGTAATTATTAATTCTAAATTGTTTATTTGAGAATTTCAAATTCACAACTTCAAATTGAAGTATAGTTAACAATTTGTAATTATTAATTCTAAATTGTTTATTTGAGAATTTCAAATTCACAACTTCAAATTGAGTATAGTTAACAATTGTAATTAATTCTAAATTGTTTATTTGAAATTTCAAATTCACAACTTCAAATTGATATAGTTAACAATTTGAATTATTAATTCTAAATTGTTTATTTGAAATTTCAAATTCACAACTTCAAATTGAGTATAGTTAACAATTTGTAATTATTAATTCTAAATTGTTTATTTGAGAATTTCAAATTCACAACTTCAAATTGAGTATAGTTAACAATTTGTAATTATTAATTCTAAATTGTTTATTTGAGAATTTCAAATTCACAACTTCAAATTGAAGTATAGTTAAAATTTGTAATTATTAATTCTAAATTGTTTATTTGAGAATTTCAAATTCACAACTTCAAATTGAAGTATAGTTAACAATTTGTAATTATTAGTTCTAAATTGTTTATTTGAGAATTTCAAATTCACAACTTCAAATTAAAGTATAGTTAACAATTTGTAATTATTAATTCTAAATTGTTTATTTGAGAATTTCAAATTCACAACTTCAAATTGAAGTATAGTTAACAATTTGTAATTATTAATTCTAAATTGTTTATTTGAGAATTTCAAATTCACAACTTCAAATTGAAGTATAGTTAACAATTTGTAATTATTAATTCTAAATTGTTTATTTGAGAATTTCAAATTCACAACTTCAAATTGAGTATAGTTAACAATTTGAATTATTATTCTAAATTGTTTATTTGAGAATTTCAAATTCACAACTTCAAATTGAAGTATAGTTAACAATTTGTAATTATTAATTCTAAATTGTTTATTTGAGAATTTCAAATTCACAACTTCAAATTGAAGTATAGTTAAAATTTGTAATTATTAATTCTAAATTGTTTTTTGAGAATTTCAAATTCACAACTTCAAATTGAGTATAGTTAACAATTTGTAATTATTATTCTAAATTGTTTATTTGAAATTTCAAATTCACAACTTCAAATTGAAGTATAGTTAACAATTTGTAATTATTAATTCTAAATTGTTTATTTGAGAATTTCAAATTCACAACTTCAAATTGAGTATAGTTAACAATTTGTAATTATTAATTCTAAATTGTTTATTTGAGAATTTCAAATTCACAACTTCAAATTGAGTATAGTTAACAATTTGTAATTATTAATTCTAAATTGTTTATTTGAAATTTCAAATTCACAACTTCAAATTGAAGTATAGTTAACAATTTGTAATTATTAATTCTAAATTGTTTATTTGAGAATTTCAAATTCACAACTTCAAATTGAGTATAGTTAACAATTTGTAATTATTAATTCTAAATTGTTTATTTGAAATTTCAAATTCACAACTTCAAATTGAGTATAGTTAACAATTTGTAATTATTAATTCTAAATTGTTTATTTGAGAATTTCAAATTCACAACTTCAAATTGAGTATAGTTAACAATTTGTAATTATAGTTCTAAATTGTTTATTTGAGAATTTCAAATTCACAACTTCAAATTGAGTATAGTTAACAATTTGTAATTATTAATTCTAAATTGTTTATTTGAGAATTTCAAATTCACAACTTCAAATTGAAGTATAGTTAACAATTTGTAATTATTATTCTAAATTGTTTATTTGAGAATTTCAAATTCACAACTTCAAATTGAAGTATAGTTAACAATTTGTAATTATTAATTCTAAATTGTTTATTTGAAATTTCAAATTCACAACTTCAAATTGAGTATAGTTAACAATTTGTAATTATTAATTCTAAATTGTTTATTTGAAATTTCAAATTCACAACTTCAAATTGAAGTATAGTTAACAATTTGTAATTATTATTCTAAATTGTTTATTTGAGAATTTCAAATTCACAACTTCAAATTGAGTATAGTTAACAATTTGTAATTATTAATTCTAAATTGTTTATTTGAGAATTTCAAATTCACAACTTCAAATTGAGTATAGTTAACAATTTGTAATTATTAATTCTAAATTGTTTATTTGAGAATTTCAAATTCACAACTTCAAATTGAAGTATAGTTAACAATTTGTAATTATTAATTCTAAATTGTTTATTTGAGAATTTCAAATTCACAACTTCAAATTGAAGTATAGTTAACAATTTGTAATTATATTCTAAATTGTTTATTTGAAATTTCAAATTCACAACTTCAAATTAGTATAGTTAACAATTTGTAATTATTAATTCTAAATTGTTTATTTGAGAATTTCAAATTCACAACTTCAAATTGAAGTATAGTTAATAATTTGAAATTATTAATTCTAAATTGTTTATTTGAAATTTCAAATTCACAACTTCAAATTGAAGTATAGTTAAAATTTGAATTATTAATTCTAAATTGTTTATTTGAAATTTCAAATTCACAACTTCAAATTGAGTATAGTTAACAATTTGTAATTATTAATTCTAAATTGTTTATTTGAGAATTTCAAATTCACAACTTCAAATTGAAGTATAGTTAACAATTTGTAATTATTATTCTAAATTGTTTATTTGAAATTTCAAATTCACAACTTCAAATTAAAGTATAGTTAACAATTTGTAATTATTAATTCTAAATTGTTTATTTGAAATTTCAAATTCACAACTTCAAATTGAAGTATAGTTAACAATTTGAATTATTAATTCTAAATTGTTTATTTGAGAATTTCAAATTCACAACTTCAAATTGAAGTATAGTTAACAATTTGTAATTATTATTCTAAATTGTTTATTTGAGAATTTCAAATTCACAACTTCAAATTGAAGTATAGTTAACAATTTGTAATTATAGTTCTAAATTGTTTATTTGAAATTTCAAATTCACAACTTCAAATTGAAGTATAGTTAACAATTTGTAATTATTAATTCTAAATTGTTTATTTGAGAATTTCAAATTCACAACTTCAAATTGAAGTATAGTTAACAATTTGTAATTATTAATTCTAAATTGTTTATTTGAGAATTTCAAATTCACAACTTCAAATTGAAGTATAGTTAACAATTTGTAATTATTAATTCTAAATTGTTTATTTGAGAATTTCAAATTCACAACTTCAAATTGAAGTATAGTTAAAATTTGAATTATTAATTCTAAATTGTTATTTGAAATTTCAAATTCACAACTTCAAATTGAGTATAGTTAACAATTTGTAATTATTAATTCTAAATTGTTTATTTGAGAATTTCAAATTCACAACTTCAAATTGAGTATAGTTAACAATTTGTAATTATTAATTCTAAATTGTTTATTTGAGAATTTCAAATTCACAACTTCAAATTGAAGTATAGTTAACAATTTGTAATTATTAATTCTAAATTGTTTATTTGAAATTTCAAATTCACAACTTCAAATTGAAGTATAGTTAAAATTTGTAATTATATTCTAAATTGTTTATTTGAGAATTTCAAATTCACAACTTCAAATTGAGTATAGTTAACAATTTGTAATTATTAATTCTAAATTGTTTATTTGAGAATTTCAAATTCACAACTTCAAATTAAGTATAGTTAACAATTTGTAATTATTAATTCTAAATTGTTTATTTGAAATTTCAAATTCACAACTTCAAATTGAGTATAGTTAACAATTTGTAATTATTAATTCTAAATTGTTTATTTGAGAATTTCAAATTCACAACTTCAAATTGAAGTATAGTTAACAATTTGTAATTATTAATTCTAAATTGTTTATTTGAGAATTTCAAATTCACAACTTCAAATTGAAGTATAGTTAACAATTTGTAATTATTAATTCTAAATTGTTTATTTGAGAATTTCAAATTCACAACTTCAAATTGAGTATAGTTAACAATTTGTAATTATTATTCTAAATTGTTTATTTGAAATTTCAAATTCACAACTTCAAATTGAGTATAGTTAACAATTTGTAATTATTAATTCTAAATTGTTTATTTGAGAATTTCAAATTCACAACTTCAAATTGAAGTATAGTTAACAATTTGTAATTATTAATTCTAAATTGTTTATTTGAAATTTCAAATTCACAACTTCAAATTGAAGTATAGTTAACAATTTGTAATTATTAATTCTAAATTGTTTATTTGAGAATTTCAAATTCACAACTTCAAATTGAGTATAGTTAACAATTTGTAATTATTAATTCTAAATTGTTTATTTGAGAATTTCAAATTCACAACTTCAAATTGAGTATAGTTAACAATTTGTAATTATTAATTCTAAATTGTTTTTTGAAATTTCAAATTCACAACTTCAAATTGAGTATAGTTAACAATTTGAATTATTAATTCTAAATTGTTTATTTGAGAATTTCAAATTCACAACTTCAAATTAGTATAGTTAACAATTTGTAATTATTAATTCTAAATTGTTTATTTGAGAATTTCAAATTCACAACTTCAAATTGAGTATAGTTAACAATTTGTAATTATCAGTTCTAAATTGTTTTTGAAATTTCAAATTCACAACTTCAAATTGAGTATAGTTAACAATTTTATTATTAATTCTAAATTGTTTTTTGAGAATTTCAAATTCACAACTTCAAATTGAAGTATAGTTAACAATTTGAATTATTAATTCTAAATTGTTTATTTGAAATTTCAAATTCACAACTTCAAATTGAGTATAGTTAATAATTTGAAATTATTAATTCTAAATTGTTTATTTGAAATTTCAAATTCACAACTTCAAATTGAGTATAGTTAACAATTTGTAATTATTAATTCTAAATTGTTTATTTGAGAATTTCAAATTCACAACTTCAAATTGAGTATAGTTAACAATTTGTAATTATTAATTCTAAATTGTTTATTTGAAATTTCAAATTCACAACTTCAAATTGAGTATAGTTAATAATTTGAATTATTAATTCTAAATTGTTTATTTGAAATTTCAAATTCACAACTTCAAATTGAAGTATAGTTAAAATTTGTAATTATTAATTCTAAATTGTTTATTTGAAATTTCAAATTCACAACTTCAAATTGAGTATAGTTAACAATTTGTAATTATTATTCTAAATTGTTTTTTGAAATTTCAAATTCACAACTTCAAATTGAGTATAGTTAACAATTTGTAATTATCAGTTCTAAATTGTTTATTTGAGAATTTCAAATTCACAACTTCAAATTGAATATAGTTAACAATTTGTAATTATTAGATTCTAAATTGTTTATTTGAGAATTTCAAATTCACAACTTCAAATTGAGTATAGTTAACAATTTGTAATTATTAATTCTAAATTGTTTGTTTGAGAATTTCAAATTCACAACTTCAAATTGAGTATAGTTAACAATTTGTAATTATTAATTCTAAATTGTTTATTTGAAATTTCAAATTCACAACTTCAAATTGAGTATAGTTAACAATTTGTAATTATTAATTCTAAATTGTTTATTTGAGAATTTCAAATTCACAACTTCAAATTGAGTATAGTTAACAATTTGAAATTATTAATTCTAAATTGTTTATTTGAGAATTTCAAATTCACAACTTCAAATTGAAGTATAGTTAACAATTTGTAATTATTAATTCTAAATTGTTTATTTGAGATTTCAAATTACAACTTCAAATTGAGTATAGTTAACAATTTGTAATTATCAGTTCTAAATTGTTTTTTGAAATTTCAAATTCACAACTTCAAATTGAGTATATTAACAATTTGTAATTATTAATTCTAAATTGTTTGTTGAGAATTTCAAATTCACAACTTCAAATTGAGTATAGTTAACAATTTGTAATTATAGTTCTAAATTGTTTTTTGAAATTTCAAATTCACAACTTCAGAATTGAAGTATAGTTAACAATTTGTAATTATTATTCTAAATTGTTTATTTGAAATTTCAAATTCACAACTTCAAATTGAGTATAGTTAACAATTTGTAATTATAGTTCTAAATTGTTTATTTGAGAATTTCAATTCAACTTCAAATTGATATATTAACAATTTGATTATATTCTAAATTGTTTGTTGAATTTCAAATTCGACAACTCAAATAGTATGTTAACAATTTGATTATTAATTCTAAATTGTTTTTGAAATTTCAAATTCACAACTTCAAATTGAGTATATTAACAATTTGTAATTTAAATTCTAAATTGTTTGTTTGAAATTTCAAATTCACAACTTCAAATTGAGTATATTAACAATTTGTAATTAATTCTAAATTGTTTTTTGAAATTTCAAATTCACAACTTCAAATTGATATGATTAACAATTTGTAATTATTAATTCTAAATTGTTTATTTGAAATTTCAAATTCACAACTTCAAATTGAAGTATAGTTAAAATTTGTATTATTAATTCTAAATTGTTTGTTTGAGATTTCAAATTCACAACTTCAAATTGAGTATAGTTAACAATTTGTAATTATTAATTCTAAATTGTTTTTTGAGAATTTCAAATTCACAACTTCAAATTGTATAGTTAACAATTTGTAATTATATTCTAAATTGTTTGTTTGAAATTTCAAATTACAACTTCAAATTGAGTATAGTTAACAATTTGTAATTATCATTCTAAATTGTTTATTTGAATTTCAAATTCACAACTTCAAATTGAGTATGTTAACAATTTGTAATTATTAATTCTAAATTGTTTGTTTGAATTTCAAATTCACAACTTCAAATTAAAGTATAGTTAACAATTTGTAATTATTAATTCTAAATGTTTTTGAATTTCAAATTCACAACTTCAAATTGAGTATAGTTAACAATTTGAATTATTATTCTAAATTGTTTTTGAAATTTCAAATTCACAACTTCAAATTGAAGTATAGTTAACAATTTGAATTATTAATTCTAAATTGTTTGTTGAATTTCAAATTCACAACTTCAAATTAGTATAGTTAACAATTTGTAATTATAGTTCTAAATTGTTTTTTGAAATTTCAAATTACAACTTCAAATTGAAGTATGTTAACAATTTGTAATTATTATTCTAAATTGTTTGTTTGAAATTTCAAATTCACAACTTCAAATTAGTATAGTTAACAATTTGTAATTATTAATTCTAAATTGTTTGTTTGAAATTTCAAATTCACAACTTCAAATTGATATAGTTAACAATTTGTAATTATTAATTCTAAATTGTTTTTGAAATTTCAAATTACAACTTCAAATTGAGTATAGTTAACAATTTGTAATTATTCAATTCTAAATTGTTTGATTTGAGAATTTCAAATTCACAACTTCAAATTGAGTATAGTTAACAATTTGTAATTATTATTCTAAATTGTTTATTTGAAATTTCAAATTCACAACTTCAAATTGATATAGTTAACAATTTGTAATTATTACTAAATTGTTTATTTGAAATTTCAAATTCACAACTTCAAATTGATATAGTTAACAATTTGTAATTATTAATTCTAAATTGTTTGTTTGAATTTCAAATTCACAACTTCAAATTGATATAGTTAACAATTTGTAATTATATTCTAAATTGTTTATTTGAAATTTCAAATTCACAACTTCAAATTGATATAGTTAACAATTTGTAATTATATTCTAAATTGTTTTTTGAAATTTCAAATTCACAACTTCAAATTGAGTATAGTTAACAATTTGTAATTATTAATTCTAAATTGTTTTTGAGAATTTCAAATTCACAACTTCAAATTAGTATAGTTAACAATTTGAATTATTAATTCTAAATTGTTTATTTGAGAATTTCAAATTCACAACTTCAAATTGAGTATAGTTAAAATTTGAATTATTAATTCTAAATTGTTTATTTGAAATTTCAAATTCACAACTTCAAATTGAGTATAGTTAACAATTTGTAATTATTAATTCTAAATTGTTTTTGAAATTTCAAATTACAACTTCAAATTGATATAGTTAACAATTTGTAATTATTAATTCTAAATTGTTTATTTGAAATTTCAAATTCACAACTTCAAATTGTATAGTTAACAATTTGTAATTATTAATTCTAAATTGTTTGTTTGAAATTTCAAATTCACAACTTCAAATTGTTATATTAATACAATTTGATAATGTATTAATTCTAAATTGTTTATTTGAGAATTTCAAATTCACAACTTCAAATTGAGTATAGTTAACAATTTGTAATTATTAATTCTAAATTGTTTATTTGAAATTTCAAATTCACAACTTCAAATTGATATATTAACAATTTGTAATTATCAGTTCTAAATTGTTTGTTTGAAATTTCAAATTCACAACTTCAAATTGAGTATAGTTAACAATTTGTAATTATTAATTCTAAATTGTTTATTTGAATTTCAAATTCACAACTTCAAATTGAGTATAGTTAACAATTTGTAATTATTAATTCTAAATTGTTTATTTGAAATTTCAAATTCACAACTTCAAATTGAGTATAGTTAACAATTTGTAATTATTAATTCTAAATTGTTTATTTGAAATTTCAAATTCACAACTTCAAATTGAAGTATAGTTAACAATTTGTAATTATTAATTCTAAATTGTTTATTTGAAATTTCAAATTCACAACTTCAAATTGAGTATAGTTAACAATTTGTAATTATTAATTCTAAATTGTTTGTTTGAAATTTCAAATTCACAACTTCAAATTGAGTATAGTTAACAATTTGTAATTATTTTCTAAATTGTTTATTTGAGAATTTCAAATTCACAACTTCAAATTGAAGTATAGTTAACAATTTGAATTATTAATTCTAAATTGTTTATTTGAGAATTTCAAATTCACAACTTCAAATTGAAGTATAGTTAACAATTTGTAATTATAATTCTAAATTGTTTATTTGAGAATTTCAAATTCACAACTTCAAATTGAAGTATAGTTAACAATTTGTAATTATTAATTCTAAATTGTTTATTTGAAATTTCAAATTCACAACTTTAAATTAAAGTATAGTTAACAATTTGTAATTATTAGTTCTAAATTGTTTATTTGAGAATTTCAAATTCACAACTTCAAATTGAAGTATAGTTAACAATTTGTAATTATTAATTCTAAATTGTTTATTTGAGAATTTCAAATTCACAACTTCAAATTGAGTATAGTTAACAATTTGTAATTATTAATTCTAAATTGTTTATTTGAGAATTTCAAATTCACAACTTCAAATTGAAGTATAGTTAACAATTTGTAATTATTAATTCTAAATTGTTTATTTGAGAATTTCAAATTCACAACTTCAAATTGAAGTATAGTTAACAATTTGAAATTATTAATTCTAAATTGTTTATTTGAGAATTTCAAATTCACAACTTCAAATTGAAGTATAGTTAACAATTTGAATTATAGTTCTAAATTGTTTATTTGAGAATTTCAAATTACAACTTCAAATTGAAGTATAGTTAACAATTTGTAATTATTATTCTAAATTGTTTATTTGAGAATTTCAAATTCACAACTTCAAATTGAAGTATAGTTAACAATTTGTAATTATCATTCTAAATTGTTTATTTGAGAATTTCAAATTCACAACTTCAAATTGAGTATAGTTAACAATTTGTAATTATCAGTTCTAAATTGTTTATTTGAGAATTTCAAATTCACAACTTCAAATTGAAGTATAGTTAACAATTTGTAATTATTAATTCTAAATTGTTTATTTGAGAATTTCAAATTCACAACTTCAAATTAAAGTATAGTTAACAATTTGAATTATTAATTCTAAATTGTTTATTTGAAATTTCAAATTCACAACTTCAAATTAAGTATAGTTAACAATTTGAATTATTAGTTCTAAATTGTTTATTTGAAATTTCAAATTCACAACTTCAAATTAAAGTATAGTTAACAATTTGTAATTATTAATTCTAAATTGTTTATTTGAGAATTTCAAATTCACAACTTCAAATTGAGTATAGTTAACAATTTGTAATTATTAATTCTAAATTGTTTATTTGAGAATTTCAAATTCACAACTTCAAATTGAGTATAGTTAACAATTTGTAATTATTAATTCTAAATTGTTTATTTGAGAATTTCAAATTCACAACTTCAAATTGAAGTATAGTTAACAATTTGTAATTATTAATTCTAAATTGTTTATTTGAAATTTCAAATTCACAACTTCAAATTGAAGTATAGTTAACAATTTGTAATTATTATTCTAAATTGTTTATTTGAGAATTTCAAATTCACAACTTCAAATTGAAGTATAGTTAACAATTTGTAATTATTATTCTAAATTGTTTATTTGAGAATTTCAAATTCACAACTTCAAATTGAAGTATAGTTAACAATTTGTAATTATTAATTCTAAATTGTTTATTTGAGAATTTCAAATTCACAACTTCAAATTGAGTATAGTTAATAATTTGAATTATTAGTTCTAAATTGTTTATTTGAGAATTTCAAATTCACAACTTCAAATTGAGTATAGTTAACAATTTGTAATTATTAATTCTAAATTGTTTATTTGAGAATTTCAAATTCACAACTTCAAATTGAGTATAGTTAACAATTTGTAATTATCATTCTAAATTGTTTATTTGAAATTTCAAATTCACAACTTCAAATTGAAGTATAGTTAACAATTTGTAATTATTATTCTAAATTGTTTATTTGAGAATTTCAAATTCACAACTTCAAATTGAGTATAGTTAACAATTTGTAATTATTAATTCTAAATTGTTTATTTGAGAATTTCAAATTCACAACTTCAAATTGAAGTATAGTTAACAATTTGTAATTATTAATTCTAAATTGTTTATTTGAGAATTTCAAATTCACAACTTCAAATTGAAGTATAGTTAACAATTTGAATTATTAATTCTAAATTGTTTATTTGAAATTTCAAATTCACAACTTCAAATTGAAGTATAGTTAACAATTTGTAATTATTAATTCTAAATTGTTTATTTGAGAATTTCAAATTCACAACTTCAAATTGAAGTATAGTTAACAATTTGTAATTATTATTCTAAATTGTTTATTTGAAATTTCAAATTCACAACTTCAAATTGAAGTATAGTTAACAATTTGTAATTATTATTCTAAATTGTTTATTTGAGAATTTCAAATTCACAACTTCAAATTGAGTATAGTTAACAATTTGTAATTATCAGTTCTAAATTGTTTATTTGAGAATTTCAAATTACAACTTCAAATTGAAGTATAGTTAACAATTTGTAATATTATTCTAAATTGTTTATTTGAGAATTTCAAATTCACAACTTCAAATTGAGTATAGTTAACAATTTGTAATTATCAGTTCTAAATTGTTTATTTGAGAATTTCAAATTCACAACTTCAAATTGAAGTATAGTTAACAATTTGTAATTATTATTCTAAATTGTTTATTTGAGAATTTCAAATTCACAACTTCAAATTGAGTATAGTTAACAATTTGTAATTATTAATTCTAAATTGTTTATTTGAAATTTCAAATTCACAACTTCAAATTGATGTATAGTTAACAATTTGTAATTATATTCTAAATTGTTTATTTGAATTTCAAATTAACAACTTCAAATTGAGTATAGTTAACAATTTGTAATTATTATTCTAAATTGTTTATTTGAAATTTCAAATTCACAACTTCAAATTAGTATAGTTAACAATTTGTAATTATCAGTTCTAAATTTTTATTTGAATTTCAAATTCACAACTTCAAATTGAAGTATAGTTAACAATTTGTAATTATTAATTCTAAATTGTTTATTTGAGAATTTCAAATTCACAACTTCAAATTGAGTATAGTTAACAATTTGTAATTATATTCTAAATTGTTTATTTGAGAATTTCAAAATTCAACTTCAAATTGAAGTATAGTTAACAATTTGTAATTATTATTCTAAATTGTTTATTTGAGAATTTCAAATTCACAACTTCAAATTGAGTATAGTTAACAATTTGTAATTATTAATTCTAAATTGTTTATTTGAAATTTCAAATTCACAACTTCAAATTGAAGTATAGTTAACAATTTGTAATTATTAATTCTAAATTGTTTATTTGAAATTTCAAATTCACAACTTCAAATTGAGTATAGTTAACAATTTGTAATTATTATTCTAAATTGTTTATTTGAGAATTTCAAATTCACAACTTCAAATTGAGTATAGTTAACAATTTGTAATTATTAATTCTAAATTGTTTATTTGAGAATTTCAAATTCACAACTTCAAATTGAGTATAGTTAACAATTTGTAATTATTATTCTAAATTGTTTATTTGAATTTCAAATTACAACTTCAAATTGAGTATAGTTAACAATTTGTAATTATTATTCTAAATTGTTTATTTGAGAATTTCAAATTCACAACTTCAAATTGAAGTATAGTTAACAATTTGTAATTATCATTCTAAATTGTTTATTTGAATTTCAAATTCACAACTTCAAATTGAGTATAGTTAACAATTTGTAATTATTAATTCTAAATTGTTTATTTGAGAATTTCAAATTCACAACTTCAAATTAAGTATAGTTAACAATTTGTAATTATTAATTCTAAATTGTTTATTTGAGAATTTCAAATTCACAACTTCAAATTGAGTATAGTTAATAATTTGAATTATTATTCTAAATTGTTTATTTGAGAATTTCAAATTCACAACTTCAAATTGAGTATAGTTAACAATTTGTAATTATTAATTCTAAATTGTTTATTTGAAATTTCAAATTCACAACTTCAAATGAGTATAGTTAACAATTTGTAATTATTAATTCTAAATTGTTTATTTGAGAATTTCAAATTCACAACTTCAAATTGAGTATAGTTAACAATTTGTAATTATTAATTCTAAATTGTTTATTTGAAATTTCAAATTCACAACTTCAAATTGAAGTATAGTTAATAATTTGAAATTATTATTTCTAAATTTTTATTTGAGAATTTCAAATTCACAACTTCAAATTGAGTATAGTTAACAATTTGTAATTATTACTTCTAAATTGTTTATTTGAGAATTTCAAATTCACAACTTCAATTTGAAGTATAGTTAACAATTTGTAATTATCAGTTCTAAATTATTTATTTGCGAATTTCAAATTAACAACTTCAAATTGAAGTATAGTTAACAATTTGTAATTATTACTTCTAAATTGTTTATTTGAGAATTTCAAATTCACAACTTCAAATTGAAGTATAGTTAACAATTTGTAATTTCACTTCTAAATTGTTTATTTGGAATTTCAAATTCACAACTTCAAATTGAAGTATAGTTAACAATTTGTAATTATTAATTCTAAATTGTTTATTTGAGAATTTCAAATTCACAACTTCAAATTAAGTATAGTTAAAATTTGTAATTATTAGTTCTAAATTGTTTATTTGAGAATTTCAAATTCACAACTTCAAATTGAGTATAGTTAACAATTTGTAATTATCAGTTCTAAATTGTTTATTTGAGGATTTCAAATTCACAACTTCAAATTGAAGTATAGTTAACAATTTGTAATTATTAATTCTAAATTGTTTATTTGAGAATTTCAAATTCACAACTTCAAATTGAAGTATAGTTAACAATTTGTAATTATTAATTCTAAATTGTTTATTTGAGAATTTCAAAATCACAACTTCAAATTGAGTATAGTTAATAATTTGAAATTATTATTTCTAAATTGTTTATTTGAGAATTTCAAATTCACAACTTCAAATTAGTATAGTTAACAATTTGTAATTATTAATTCTAAATTGTTTTCTTGAGAATTTTAAATTCATAACTTCAAATTGATGTATAGTTAACAATTTGTAATTATCAGTTCTAAATTATTTATTTGAAATTTCAAATTAACAACTTCAAATTGAGTATAGTTAACAATTTGTAATTATTACTTCTGAATTATTTATTTGAGAATTTCAAATTCACAACTTCAAATTGAAGTATAGTTAACAATTTGTAATTTCACTTCTAAATTGTTTATTTGAAAATTTCAAATTCACAACTTTAAATTAAAGTATAGTTAACAATTTGTAATTATTAATTCTAAATTGTTTATTTGAGAATATCAAATTCACAACTTCAAATTGAAGTATAGTTTAAAATTTGTAATTATTAATTCTAAATAGTTTATTTGAGATTTCAAATTCACAACTTCAAATTGAAGTATAGTTAACAATTTGTAATTTTAATTCTAAATTGTTTATTTGAGAATTTCAAATTCACAACTTCAAATTGAGTATAGTTAACAATTTGTAATTATCAGTTCTAAATTGTTTATTTGAGAATTTCAAATTCACAACTTCAAATTGAAGTATAGTTAAGAATTTGTAATTATTAATTCTAAATTGTTTTTTGAGAATTTCAAATTCACAACTTCAAATTGAGTATAGTTAACAATTTGTAATTATCAGTTCTAAATTGTTTATTTGAAATTTCAAATTCACAACTTCAAATAGAAGTATAGTTAACAATTTGTAATTATTAATTCTAAATTGTTTATTTGAGAATTTCAAATTCACAACTTCAAATTGAGTATAGTTAATAATTTAAATTATTAATTCTAAATTGTTTATTTGAGAATTTCAAATTCACATCTTGAAATTGAAGTATAGTTAACAATTTGTAATTATAAATTCTAAATTGTTTATTTGAAAATTTCAAATCACAACTTCAAATTGAAGTATATTTAATAATTTGAAATTATTAATTCTAAATTGTTTATTGAGAATTTCAAATTCACAACTTCAAATTGAAGTATAGTTAATAATATAATTATTAATTCTAAATTGTTATTTGAGAATTTCAAATTCACAACTTCAAATTAAAGTATAGTTAACAATTTGTAATTATTAGTTCTAAATTGTTTATTTGAGAATTTCAAATTCACAACTTCAAATTAAAGTATAGTTAACAATTTGTAATTATCAGTTCTAAATTGTTTATTTGAGAATTTCAAATTCAAAACTTCAATTTGAAGTATAGTTAACAATTTGTAATTATTAAATCTAAATTGTTTATTTGAGAATTTCAAATTCACAACTTCAAATTGAGTATAGTTAACAATTTGTAATTTTAATTCTAAATTGTTTATTTGAGAATTTCAAATTCACAACTTCAAATTGAAGTATAGTTAACAATTTGTAATAATCAGTTCTAAATTGTTTATTTGAGAATTTCAAATTCACAACTTCAAATTGAGTATAGTTAACAATTTGTAATTATTAATTCTAAATTGTTTATTTGAGAATTTCAAATTCACAACTTGAAATTGAAGTATAGTTAACAATTTGTAATTATTAATTCTAAATTGTTTATTTGAGAATTTCAAATTCACAACTTCAAATTGAAGTATATTTAATAATTTGAAATTATTAATTCTAAATTGTTTATTTGAGAATTTCAAATTCACAACTTCAAATTGAAGTATAGTTAATAATTTAAATTATTAATTCTAAATTGTTATTTGAGAATTTCAAATTCACAACTTCAAATTGAAGTATAGTTAACAATTTGTAATTATTAGTTCTAAATTGTTTATTTGAGAATTTCAAATTTACAACTTCAAATTGAGTATAGTTAACAATTTGTAATTCTTAATTCTAAATTGTTTATTTGAGAATATCAAATTCACAACTTCAAATTGAAGTATAGTTAACAATTTGTAATTATTAATTCTAAATTGTTTATTTGAGAATTTCAAATCACAACTTCAAATTGAAGTATAGTTAATAATTTGAAATTATTATTCTAAATTGTTTATTTGAAATTTCAAATTCACAACTTCAAATTGAAGTATAGTTAACAATTTGTAATTATTAATTCTAAATTGTTTATTTGAGAATTTCAAAATCACAACTTCAAATTGAAGTATAGTTAATAATTTGTAATTATTAATTCTAAATTGTTTTCTTGAGAATTTTAAATTCATAACTTCAAATTGAAGTATAGTTAATAATTTGAAATTATTATTTCTAAATTGTTTATTTGAAATTTCAAATTCACAACTTCAAATTGAAGTATAGTTAATAATTTGTAATTATTAATTCTAAATTGTTTTCTTGAGAATTTTAAATTCATAACTTCAAATTGAAGTATAGTTAATAATTTGTAATTATTAATTCTAAATTGTTTATTTGAGAATTTCAAATCACAACTTCAAATTGAAGTATAGTTAATAATTTGTAATTATTAATTCTAAATTGTTTTCTTGAGAATTTCAAATCACAACTTCAAATTGAAGTATAGTTAATAATTTGAAATTATTATTTCTAAATTGTTTATTTGAGAATTTCAAATTCACAACTTCAAATTGAAGTATAGTTAACAATTTGTAATTATTAATTCTAAATTGTTTATTTGAGAATTTCAAATTCACAACTTCAAATTGAAGTATAGTTAACAATTTGTAATTATCAGTTCTAAATTGTTTATTTGAGGATATCAAATTCACAACATCAAATTGAGTATAGTTAACAATTTGTAATTATTAATTCTAAATTGTTTATTTGAGAATTTCAAATTCACAACTTCAAATTAGTATAGTTAACAATTTGTAATTATTAATTCTAAATTGTTATTTGAGAATTTCAAAATCACAACTTCAAATTGAAGTATAGTTAATAATTTGAAATTATTATTTCTAAATTGTTTATTTGAGAATTTCAAATTCACAACTTCAAATTGAAGTATAGTTAACAATTTGTAATTATTAATTCTAAATTGTTTTCTTGAGAATTTTAAATTCATAACTTCAAATTGATGTATAGTTAACAATTTGTAATTATCAGTTCTAAATTATTTATTTGAAATTTCAAATTAACAACTTCAAATTGAAGTATAGTTAACAATTTGTAATTATTATTCTAATTATTTATTTGAGAATTTCAAATTCACAACTTCAAATTGAAGTATAGTTAACAATTTGTAATTTCACTTCTAAATTGTTTATTTGAAAATTTCAAATTCACAACTTCAAATTGAAGTATAGTTAACAATTTGTAATTATTAATTCTAAATTGTTTATTTGAGAATTTCAAATTCACAACTTCAAATTGAAGTATAGTTAAAATTTGTAATTATTAATTCTAAATTGTTTATTTGAGAATTTCAAATTCACAACTTCAAATTGAAGTATAGTTAACAATTTGTAATTATTAATTCTAAATTGTTTATTTGAGAATTTCAAATTCACAACTTCAAATTGAAGTATAGTTAACAATTTGTAATTATCAGTTCTAAATTGTTTATTTGAAAATTTCAAATTCACAACTTCAAATGAAGTATAGTTAAGAATTTGTAATTATTAATTCTAAATTGTTTATTTGAGAATTTCAAATTCACAACTTCAAATTGAAGTATAGTTAATAATTTAAAATTATTAATTCTAAATTGTTTATTTGAGAATTTCAAATTCACAACTTCAAATTAAAGTATAGTTAATAACTTGAAATTATTAATTCTAAATTGTTTATTTGAGAATTTCAAATTCACAACTTCAAATTGATGTATAGTTAACAATTTGTAATTATTAATTCTAAATTGTTTATTTGAGAATTTCAAATTCATCTTGAAATTGAAGTATAGTTAACAATTTGTAATTATTAATTCTAAATTGTTTATTTGAAAATTTCAAATTCACAACTTCAAATTGAAGTATATTTAATAATTTGAAATTATTAATTCTAAATTGTTTATTTGAGAATTTCAAATTCACAACTTCAAATTGAAGTATAGTTAATAATATAAATTATTAATTCTAAATTGTTATTTGAGAATTTCAAATTCACAACTTCAAATTAAAGTATAGTTAACAATTTGTAATTATTAGTTCTAAATTGTTTATTTGAGAATTTCAAATTCACAACTTCAAATTGAAGTATAGTTAACAATTTGTAATTATCAGTTCTAAATTGTTTATTTGAGAATTTCAAATTCAAAACTTCAATTTAAAGTATAGTTAACAATTTGTAATTATTAAATCTAAATTGTTTATTTGAGAATTTCAAATTCACAACTTCAAATTAAAGTATAGTTAACAATTTGTAATTTTAATTCTAAATTGTTTATTTGAGAATTTCAAATTCACAACTTCAAATTGAAGTATAGTTAACAATTTGTAATAATCAGTTCTAAATTGTTTATTTGAGAATTTCAAATTCACAACTTCAAATTAAAGTATAGTTAACAATTTGTAATTATTAATTCTAAATTGTTTATTTGAGAATTTCAAATTCACAACTTCAAATTGAAGTATAGTTAACAATTTGTAATTATTAGTTCTAAATTGTTTATTTGAGAATTTCAAATTTACAACTTCAAATTGAAGTATAGTTAACACTTTGTAATTATTAATTCTAAATTGTTTATTTGAGAATTTCAAATTAACAACTTCAAATTGAACTATAGTTAACAATTTGTAATTATTACTTCTGAATTGTTTATTTGAGAATTTCAAATTCACAACTTCAAATTGAAGTATAGTTAACAATTTGTAATTTCACTTCTAAATTATTTATTTGTGAATTTCAAATTCACAACTTCAAATTGAAGTATAGTTAACAATTTGTAATTCTTAATTCTAAATTGTTTATTTGAGAATATCAAATTCACAACTTCAAATTAAAGTATAGTAAAAATTTGTAATTATCAGTTCTAAATTGTTTATTTGAAAATTTCAATTTCACAACTTTAAATTGAAGTATAGTTAACAATTTGTAATTATTAATTCTAAATTGTTTATTTGAGAATATCAAATTCACAACTTCAAATTGAAGTATAGTTTAAAATTTGTAATTATTAATTCTAAATAGTTTATTTGAGAGTTTCAAATTCACAACTTCAAATTGAAGTATAGTTAACAATTTGTAATTTTAATTCTAAATTGTTTATTTGAGAATTTAAAATTCACAACTTTAAAATGAAGTATAGTTAACAATTTGTAATTATTAATTCTAAATTGTTTATTTGAGAATTTCAAATTCACAACTTCAAATTGAAGTATAGTTAACAATTTGTAATTATTAATTCTAAATTGTTTATTTGAGAATTTCAAATTCACAACTTCAAATTGAAGTATAGTTAATAATTTGAAATTATTAATTCTAAATAGTTTATTTGAGAGTTTCAAATTCACAACTTCAAATTGAAGTATAGTTAACAATTTGTAATTATTAATTCTAAATTGTTTATTTAAGAATTTCATATTCTCAACTTCAAATTGAGTATAGTTAACAATTTGTAATTATTAATTCTAAATTGTTTATTTGAGAATTTCAAATTTACAACTTCAAATTGTGGTATAGTTAACAATTTGTAATTATCAGTTCTAAATTGTTTATCTGAAAATTTTAAATTCACAACTTCAAATTGAAGTATAGTTAACAATTTGTAATTATTAATTCTAAATTGTTTACTTGTGAGTTTCAAATTCACAACTTCAAATTGAGTATAGTTAACAATTTGTAATTATTAATTCTAAATTGTTTATTTGAGAACTTCAAATTCACAACTTCAAATTGAAGTATAGTTATCAATTTGTAATTATTAATTCTAAATTGTTATTTGAGAATTTCAAATTCACAACTTCAAATTGAAGTATAGTTAATAATTTGAAATTATTAATTCTAAATTGTTTATTTGAGAATTTCAAATTCACAACTTCAAATTAAAGTATAGTTAACAATTTGTAATAATCAGTTGTAAATTGTTTATTTGAGATTTTCAAATTCACAACTTCAAATTGAAGTATAGTTAACAATTTGTAATTATCAGTTCTAAATTGTTTATTTGAGAATTTCAAATTCACAACTTCAAATTGAAGTATAGTTAACAATTTGTTATTATTAATTCTAAATTGTTTTATGAGAATTTCAAATTCACAACTTCAAATTGAAGTATAGTTAATAATTTGAAATTATTAATTCTAAATTGTTTATTTGAGAATTTTAAATTCACAACTTCAAATTGAAGTATAGTTAATAAATTGAAATTATAAATTCTAAATAGTTTATTTGAGAGTTTCAAATTCACAACTTCAAATTGAAGTATAGTTAACAATTTGTAATTATTAATTCTAATTTGTTTATTTGAGAGTTTCAAATTACCAACTTCAAATTGAAGTATAGTTAACAATTTGTAATTATCAGTTCTAAATTGTTTATTTGAGAATTTCAAATTCACAACTTCAAATTGAGTATATTTAATAATTTGAAATTATTAATTCTAAATTGTTTATTTGAGAATTTCAAATTCACAACTTCAAATTGAAGTATAGTTAATAATTTAAAATTATTAATTCTAAATTGTTATTTGAGAATTTCAAATTCACAACTTCAAATTGAAGTATAGTTAACAATTTGTAATTATTAGTTCTAAATTGTTTATTTGAGAATTTCAAATTCACAACTTCAAATTGAAGTATAGTTAACAATTTGTAATTATCAGTTCTAAATTGTTTATTTGAGAATTTCAAATTCACAACTACAAATTGAAGTATAGTTAACAATTTGTAATTATTAATTCTAAATTGTTTATTTGAGAATTTCAAATTCACAACTTCAAATTGAAGTATAGTTAACAATTTGTAATTTTAATTCTAAATTGTTTGTTTGAGAATTTCAAATTCACAACTTCAAATTGAAGTATAGTTAACAATTTGTAATTATCAGTTCTAAATTGTTTATTTGAGAATTTCAAATTCACAACTTCAAATTAGTATAGTTAACAATTTGTAATTATTAAATCTAAATTGTTTATTTGAGAATTTCAAATTCACAACTTCAAATTGAAGTATAGTTATTAATTTGAAATTATTAATTCTAAATAGTTTATTTGAGGTTTCAAATTCACAACTTCAAATTGAAGTATAGTTAACATTTTGTAATTATTAATTCTAAATTGTTTATTTAAGAATTTCATATTCTCAACTTCAAATTGAAGTATAGTTAACAATTTGTAATTATTAATTCTAAATTGTTTATTTGAGAATTTCAAATTTACAACTTCAAATTGTGGTATAGTTAACAATTTGTAATTATCAGTTCTAAATTGTTTATTTGAAAATTTTAAATTCACAACTTCAAATTGAAGTATAGTTAACAATTTGTAATTATCAGTTCTAAATTAATTATTTGAGGTTTCAAATTCATAACTTCAAATTGAAGTATAGTTAACAATTTGTAATTATCAGTTCTAAATTGTTTATTTGAGAATTTCAAATTCACAAATTCAAATTGATGTATACTTAACAATTTGTAATTATTAATTCCAAATAGTATATTTGAGAGTTTCAAATTCACAACTTCAAATTGCAGTATAGTTAACAATTTGTAATTATCAGTTCTAAATTGTTTATTTGAGAATTTTAAATTCACAACTTCAAATTGAAGTATAGATAACAATTTGTAATTATTAGTTCTAAATTGTTTATTTGAGAATTTCATATTCTCAACTTCAAATTGAGTATAGTTAACAATTTGTAATTTTAATTCTAAATTGTTTATTTGAGAATTTCAAATTCACAACTTTAAATTGAAGTATAGTTAACAATTTGTAATTATCAGTTCTAAATTGTTTATTTGAGAATTTCAAATTCACAACTTCAAATTGAGTATAGTTAACAATTTGTAATTATTAAATCTAAATTGTTTATTTGAGAATTTCAAATTCACAACTTCAAATTGAAGTATAGTTATTAATTTGAAATTATTAATTCTAAATAGTTTATTTGAGATTTCAAATTCACAACTTCAAATTGAAGTATAGTTAACAATTTGTAATTATTAATTCTAAATTGTTTATTTAAGAATTTCATATTCTCAACTTCAAATTGAAGTATAGTTAACAATTTGTAATTATTAATTCTAAATTGTTTATTTGAGAATTTCAAATTTACAACTTCAAATTGGTATAGTTAATAATTTGTAATTATCAGTTCTAAATTGTTTATTTGAAAATTTTAAATTCACAACTTCAAATTGAAGTATAGTTAACAATTTGTAATTATTAATTCTAAATTGTTTACTTTGAATTTCAAATTCACAACTTCAAATTGAGTATAGTTAACAATTTGTAATTATTAATTCTAAATTGTTTATTGAGAATTTCAAATTCACAACTTCAAATTGAAGTATAGTTAACAATTTGTAATTATTAATTCTAAATTGTTTACTTGTGAATTTCAAATTCACAACTTCAAATTAGTATAGTTAATAAATTGAAATTATAAATTCTAAATAGTTTATTTGAGAGTTTCAAATTCACTACTTCAAATTGAAGTATAGTTAACAATTTGTAATTATTAATTCTAATTTGTTTATTTGAGAGTTTCAAATTACCAACTTCAAATTGAAGTATAGTTAACAATTTGTAATTATCAGTTCTAAATTAATTATTTGAGAATTTTAAATTCACAACTTCAAATTGAAGTATAGTTAACAATTTGTAATTATTAGTTCTAAATTGTTTATTTGAGAATTTCAAATTCACAACTTCAAATTGAAGTATAGTTAACAATTTGTAATTATCAGTTCTAAATTGTTTATTTGAGAATTTTAAATTCACAACTTCAAATTGAAGTATAGTTAACAATTTGTAATTATTAATTTAAATTGTATATTTGAGAATTTCAAATTCACAACTTAAAATTGAAGTATAGTTAATAATTTAAAATTATTAATTTAAATTGTATATTTGAGAATTTCAAATTCACAACTTAAAATTGAAGTATAGTTAATAATTTAAAATTATTAATTTAAATTGTTTATTTGAGAATTTCAAATTCACAACTTCAAATTGAAGTATAGTTAATAACTTGAAATTATTAATTTAAATTGTTTATTTGAGAATTTCAAATTCACAACTTCAAATTGAAGTATAGTTAATAATTTGTAATTATTAATTTAAATTGTTTATTTGAGAATTTCAAATTAACAACTTCAAATTGAAGTATAGTTAACAATTTGTAATTTATATTCTAAATTGTTTATTTGAGAATTTCAAATTTACAACTTCAAATTAAAGTATAGTTAACAATTTGTAATTATCAGTTCTATATTGTTTATTTGAGAATTTCAAATTCACAACTTCAAATTGAAGTATAGTTAATAATTTGAAATTATTATTTCTAAATTATTTATTTGAGAATTTCAAATTCACAACTTCAAATTGAAGTATAGTTAACAATTTGTAATTATTAATTCTAAATTGTTTATTTGAGAATTTCATATTCTCAACTTCAAATTGAAGTATAGTTAACAATTTGTAATTATTAATTTAAATTGTTTATTTGAGAATTTCAAATTCACAACTTCAAATTGAACTATAGCTAACAATTTGTAATTATTAATTTAAATTGTTTATTTGATAATTTCAAATTCACAACTTCAAATTGAAGTATAGTTAACAATTTGTAATTATCAGTTCTAAATTGTTTATTTGAGAATATCAAATTCACAACATCAAATAGAAGTATAGTTAATAATTTGTAATTATTAATTCTAAATTGTTTATTTGAGAATTTCAAATTCACAACTTCACATTGAAGTATAGTTAACAATTTGTAATTATTAATTCTAAATTGTTATTTGAGAATTTCAAATTCACAACTTCAAATTGAAGTATAGTTAATAATTTGAAATTATTATTTCTAAATTGTTTATTTGAGAATTTCAAATTCACAACTTCAAATTAAAGTATAGTTAACAATTTGTAATTATTAATTTAAATTGTTTATTTGAGAATTTTAAATTCACAACTTCAAATTGATGTATAGTTAACAATTTGTAATTATCAGTTCTAAATTATTTATTTATGATTTTCAAATTAACAACTTCAAATTGAAGTATAGTTAACAATTTGTAATTATTACTTTAAATTGTTTATTTGAGAATTTCAAATTCACAACTTCAAATTGAAGTATAGTTAACAATTTGTAATTTCACTTCTAAATTATTTATTTGTGAATTTCAAATTCACAACTTCAAATTGAAGTATAGTTAACAATTTGTAATTATCAGTTCTAAATTGTTTATTTGAGGATATCAAATTCACAACATCAAATTGAAGTATAGTTAACAATTTGTAATTATTAATTTAAATTGTTTATTTGAGAATTTCAAATTCACAACTTCAAATTGAAGTATAGTTAACAATTTGTAATTATTAATTCTAAATTGTTTATTTGAGAATTTTAAATTCACAACTTCAAATTGATGTATAGTTAACAATTTGTAATTATTAATTCTAAATTGTATATTTGAGAATTTCAAATTCACAACTTAAAATTGAAGTATAGTTAATAATTTAAAATTATTAATTCTAAATTGTATATTTGAGAATTTCAAATTCACAACTTAAAATTGAAGTATAGTTAATAATTTAAAATTATTAATTTAAATTGTTTATTTGAGAATTTCAAATTCACAACTTCAAATTGAAGTATAGTTAATAACTTGAAATTATTAATTTAAATTGTTTAATTTGAGAATTTCAAATTCACAACTTCAAATTGAAGTATAGTTAACAATTTGTAATTATTAATTCTAAATTGTTTATTTGAGAATTTCAAATTAACAACTTCAAATTGAAGTATAGTTAACAATTTGTAATTTATATTCTAAATTGTTTATTTGAGAATTTCAAATTTACAACTTCAAATTAAAGTATAGTTAACAATTTGTAATTATCAGTTCTAAATTGTTTATTTGAGAATTTCAAATTCACAACTTCAAATTGAAGTATAGTTAATAATTTGTAATTATTAATTTAAATTGTTTATTTGAGAATTTCAAATTCACAACTTCAAATTGAAGTATAGTTAATAATTTGAAATTATTATTTCTAAATTATTTATTTGAGAATTTCAAATTCACAACTTCAAATTGAAGTATAGTTAACAATTTGTAATTATTAATTTAAATTGTTTATTTGAGAATTTCATATTCTCAACTTCAAATTGAAGTATAGTTAACAATTTGTAATTATTAATTTAAATTGTTTATTTGAGAATTTCAAATTCACAACTTCAAATTGAACTATAGCTAACAATTTGTAATTATTAATTTAAATTGTTTATTTGATAATTTCAAATTCACAACTTCAAATTGAAGTATAGTTAACAATTTGTAATTATCAGTTCTAAATTGTTTATTTGAGAATATCAAATTCACAACATCAAATAGAAGTATAGTTAACAATTTGTAATTATTAATTCTAAATTGTTTATTTGAGAATTTCAAATTCACAACTTCACATTGAAGTATAGTTAACAATTTGTAATTATTAATTCTAAATTGTTATTTGAGAATTTCAAATTCACAACTTCAAATTGAAGTATAGTTAATAATTTGAAATTATTATTTCTAAATTGTTTATTTGAGAATTTCAAATTCACAACTTCAAATTGAAGTATAGTTAACAATTTGTAATTATTAATTTAAATTGTTTATTTGAGAATTTTAAATTCACAACTTCAAATTGATGTATAGTTAACAATTTGTAATTATCAGTTCTAAATTATTTATTTATGATTTTCAAATTAACAACTTCAAATTGAAGTATAGTTAACAATTTGTAATTATTACTTTAAATTGTTTATTTGAGAATTTCAAATTCACAACTTCAAATTGAAGTATAGTTAACAATTTGTAATTTCACTTAAATTATTTATTTGTGAATTTCAAATTCACAACTTCAAATTGAAGTATAGTTAACAATTTGTAATTATCAGTTCTAAATTGTTTATTTGAGGATATCAAATTCACAACATCAAATTGAAGTATAGTTAACAATTTGTAATTATTAATTCAAATTGTTTATTTGAAAATTTCAAATTCACAACTTCAAATTGAAGTATAGTTAACAATTTGTAATTATTAATTTAAATTGTATTTGAGAATTTCAAATTCACAACTTCAAATTGAAGTATAGTTAATAATTTGAAATTATTATTTCTAAATTGTTTATTTGAGAATTTCAAATTCACAACTTCAAATTGAAGTATAGTTAACAATTTGTAATTATTAATTCTAAATTGTTTATTTGAGAATTTTAAATTCACAACTTCAAATTGATGTATAGTTAACAATTTGTAATTATCAGTTCTAAATTATTTATTTATGAATTTCAAATTAACAACTTCAAATTGAAGTATAGTTAACAATTTGTAATTATTACTTGAATTGTTTATTTGAGAATTTCAAATTCACAACTTCAAATTGAAGTATAGTTAAAATTTGTAATTATCAGTTCTAAATTGTTTATTTGAGAATATCAAATTCACAACATCAAATAGAAGTATAGTTAACAATTTGTAATTATTAATTCTAAATTGTTTATTTGAGAATTTCAAATTCACAACTTCAAATTGAAGTATAGTTAACAATTTGTAATTATTAATTCTAAATTGTATTTGAGAATTTCAAATTCACAACTTCAAATTGAAGTATAGTTAATAACTTGAAATTATTAATTCTAAATTGTTTATTTGAGAATTTCAAATTCACAACTTCAAATTGAAGTATAGTTTACAATTTGTAATTATTAATTCTAAATTGTTTATTTGAGAATTTTAAATTCACAACTTCAAATCGATGTATAGTTCACAATTTGTAATTATCAGTTCTAAATTATTTATTTGCGAATTTCAAATTAACAACTTCAAATTGAAGTATAGTTAAAAATTTGTAGATATTACTTCTCAATTGTTTATTTGAGAATTTCAAATTCACAACTTCAAATTAAAGTATAATTAACAATTTGTAATTTCATTTAAATTATTTATTTGTGAATTTCAAATTCACAACTTCAAATTGAAGTATAGTTAATAATTTGTAATTTTAATTCTAAATTGTTTATTTGAGAATTTCAAATTCACAACTTCAAATTAAAGTATAGTTAAAATTTGTAATTATTAATTCTAAATTGTTTATTTGAGAATTTCAAATTCACAACTTCAAATTGAAGTATAGTTAACAATTTGTAATTATTAATTCTAAATTGTTATTTGAGAATTTCAAATTCACAACTTCAAATTAAAGTATAGTTAATAATTTGAAATTATTATTACTAAATTATTTATTTGAGAATTTCAAATTCACAACTTCAAATTGAAGTATAGTTAACAATTTGTAATTATTAATTCTAAATTGTTTATTTGAGAATTTTAAATTCACAACTTCAAATTGATGTATAGTTAACAATTTGTAATTATCAGTTCTAAATTATTTATTTATGAATTTCAAATTAACAACTTCAAATTGAAGTATAGTTAACAATTTGTAATTATTACTTGAATTGTTTATTTGAGAATTTCAAATTCACAACTTCAAATTGAAGTATAGTTAACAATTTGTAATTTCACTTCTAAATTATTTATTTGTGAATTTCAAATTCACAACTTCAAATTGAAGTATAGTTAACAATTTGTAATTCTTAATTCTAAATTGTTTATTTGAGAATATCAAATTCACAACTTCAAATTAAAGTATAGTTAAAATTTGTAATTATTAATTCTAAATTGTTTATTTGAGAATTTCAAATTCACAACTTCAAATTGAAGTATAGTTAATAATTTGAAATTATTATTTCTAAATTATTTATTTGAGAATTTCAAATTCACAACTTCAAATTGAAGTATAGTTAACAATTTGTAATTATTAATTCTAAATTGTTTATTTGAGAATTTTATTCTCAACTTCAAATTGAAGTATAGTTAACAATTTGTAATTATTAATTCTAAATTGTTTATTTGAGAATTTCAAATTCACAACTTCAAATTGAAGTATAGCTAACAATTTGTAATTATTAATTCTAAATTGTTTATTTGATAATTTCAAATTCACAACTTCAAATTGAAGTATAGTTAACAATTTGTAATTATCAGTTCTAAATTGTTTATTTGAGAATATCAAATTCACAACATCAAATTGAAGTATAGTTAACAATTTGTAATTATTAATTCTAAATTGTTTATTTGAGAATTCCAAATTCACAACTTCAAATTGAAGTATAGTTAACAATTTGTAATTATTAATTCTAAATTGTTTATTTGAGAATTTTAAATTCACAACTTCAAATTGATGTATAGTTAACAATTTGTAATTATCAGTTCTAAATTATTTATTTGCGAATTTCAAATTAACAACTTCAAATTGAAGTATAGTTAACAATTTGTAATTATTACTTCTAAATTGTTTATTTGAGAATTTTAAATTCACAACTTCAAATTGAAGTATAGTTAACAATTTGTAATTTCACTTCCAAATTATTTATTTGTGAATTTCAAATTCACAACTTCAAATTGAAGTATAGTTAACAATTTGTAATTCTTAATTCTAAATTGTTTATTTGAGAATTTCAAATTCACAACTTCAAATTAAAGTATAGTTAAAATTTGTAATTATGAGTTCTAAATTGTTTATTTGAGAATTTCAAATTCACAACTTCAAATTGAAGTATAGTTAACAATTTGTAATTATCAGTTCTAAATTGTTTATTTGAGGATATCAAATTCACAACATCAAATTGAAGTATAGTTAACAATTTGTAATTATTAATTCTAAATTGTTTATTTGAGAATTTCAAATTCACAACTTCAAATTGAAGTATAGTTAACAATTTGTAATTATTACTTCTAAATTGTTATTTGAGAATTTCAAATTCACAACTTCAAATTGAAGTATAGTTAATAATTTGAAATTATTAATTCTAAATTGTTTATTTGAGAATTTCAAATTCACAACTTCAAATTGAAGTATAGTTAACAATTTGTAATTATTAATTCTAAATTGTTTTCTTGAGAATTTTAAATTCATAACTTCAAATTGATGTATAGTTAACAATTTGTAATTATCAGTTCTAAATTATTTATTTGAATTTCAAATTAACAACTTCAAATTGAAGTATAGTTAACAATTTGTAATTATTACTTCTGAATTATTTATTTGAGAATTTCAAATTCACAACTTCAAATTGAAGTATAGTTAACAATTTGTAATTTCAATTCTAAATTGTTTATTTGAAAATTTCAAATTCACAACTTTAAATTGAAGTATAGGTAACAATTTGTAATTATTAATTCTAAATTGTTTATTTGAGAATATCAAATTCACAACTTCAAATTGAAGTATAGTTTAAAATTTGTAATTATTAATTCTAAATAGTTTATTTGAGAGTTTCAAATTCACAACTTCAAATTGAAGTATAGTTAACAATTTGTAATTTTTAATTCTAAATTGTTTATTTGAGAATTTCAAATTCACAACTTCAAATTAAAGTATAGTTAACAATTTGTAATTATCAGTTCTAAATTATTTATTTGAAAATTTCAAATTCACAACTTCAAATTGAAGTATAGTTAACAATTTGTAATTATTAATTCTAAATTGTTTTTTGAGAATTTCAAATTCACAACTTCAAATTGAAGTATAGTTAACAATTTGTAATTATCAGTTCTAAATTATTTATTTGAAAATTTCAAATTCACAACTTCAAATTGAAGTATAGTTAACAATTTGTAATTATTAATTCTAAATTGTTTATTTGCGAATTTCAAATTCACAACTTCAAATTGAAGTATAGTTAATAATTTAAAATTATTAATTCTAAATTGTTTATTTGAGAATTTCAAATTCACAACTTCAAATTCAAGTATAGTTAATAACTTGAAATTATTAATTCTAAATTGTCTATTTGAGAATTTCAAATTCACAACTTCAAATTGATGTATAGTTAACAATTTGTAATTATTAATTCTAAATTGTTTATTTGAGAATTTCAAATTCACATCTTGAAATTGAAGTATAGTTAACAATTTGTAATTATAAATTCTAAATTGTTTATTTGAAAATTTCAAATCACAACTTCAAATTGAAGTATATTTAATAATTTGAAATTATTAATTCTAAATTGTTTATTGAGAATTTCAAATTCACAACTTCAAATTGAAGTATAGTTAATAATATAAATTATTAATTCTAAATTGTTATTTGAGAATTTCAAATTCACAACTTCAAATTAAAGTATAGTTAACAATTTGTAATTATTAGTTCTAAATTGTTTATTTGAGAATTTCAAATTCACAACTTCAAATTGAAGTATAGTTAACAATTTGTAATTATCAGTTCTAAATTGTTTATTTGAGAATTTCAAATTCAAAACTTCAATTTGAAGTATAGTTAACAATTTGTAATTATTAAATCTAAATTGTTTATTTGAGAATTTCAAATTCACAACTTCAAATTGAAGTATAGTTAACAATTTGTAATTTTAATTCTAAATTGTTTATTTGAGAATTTCAAATTCACAACTTCAAATTGAAGTATAGTTAACAATTTGTAATAATCAGTTCTAAATTGTTTATTTGAGAATTTCAAATTCACAACTTCAAATTGAAGTATAGTTAACAATTTGTAATTATTAATTTAAATTGTTTATTTGAGAATTTCAAATTCACAACTTCAAATTGAAGTATAGTTAACAATTTGTAATTATTAATTCTAAATTGTTTATTTGAGAATTTCAAATTCACAACTTCAAATTGAAGTATATTTAATAATTTGAAATTATTAATTCTAAATTGTTTATTTGAGAATTTCAAATTCACAACTTCAAATTGAAGTATAGTTAATAATTTAAAATTATTAATTCTAAATTGTTATTTGAGAATTTCAAATTCACAACTTCAAATTGAAGTATAGTTAACAATTTGTAATTATTAGTTCTAAATTGTTTATTTGAGAATTTCAAATTCACAACTTCAAATTGAAGTATAGTTAACACTTTGTAATTATTAATTCTAAATTGTTTATTTGAGAATTTCAAATTTACAACTTCAAATTGAACTATAGTTAACAATTTGTAATTATTACTTCTAATTGTTTATTTGAGATTTTCAAATTCACAACTTCAAATTGAAGTATAGTTAACAATTTGTAATTTATTCTAAATTATTTATTTGTGAATTTCAAATTCACAACTTCAAATTGAAGTATAGTTAACAATTTGTAATTCTTAATTCTAAATTGTTTATTTGAGAATTTCAAATTCACAACTTCAAATTGAAGTATAGTTAACAATTTGTAATTATTAATTCTAAATTGTGTATTTGAGAATTTCAAAATCACAACTTCAAATTGAAGTATAGTTAATAATTTGTAATTATTAATTCTAAATTGTTTTTTGAGAATTTTAAATTCATAACTTCAAATTGAAGTATAGTTAATAATTTGAAATTATTATTCTAAATTGTTTATTTGAGAATTTCAAATTCACAACTTCAAATTGAAGTATAGTTAATAATTTGTAATTATTAATTCTAAATTGTTTTCTTGAGAATTTTAAATTCATAACTTCAAATTGAAGTATAGTTAATAATTTGTAATTATTAATTCTAAATTGTGTATTTGAGAATTTCAAATCACAACTTCAAATTGAAGTATAGTTAATAATTTGTAATTATTAATTCTAAATTGTTTTTTGAGAATTTCAAAATCACAACTTCAAATTGAAGTATAGTTAATAATTTGAAATTATTATTTCTAAATTGTTTATTTGAGAATTTGAAATTCACAACTTCAAATTGAAGTACAGTTAACAATTTGTAATTATTAGTTCTAAATTGTTTATTTGGGAATTTCAAATTCACAACTTCAAATTGAAGTATAGTTAACAATTTGTAATTATCAGTTCTAAATTGTTTATTTGAGGATATCAAATTCACAACTCAAATTGAAGTATAGTTAACAATTTGTAATTATTAATTCTAAATTGTTTATTTGAGAATTTCAAATTCACAACTTCAAATTGAAGTATAGTTAACAATTTGTAATTATTAATTCTAAATTGTGTATTTGAGAATTTCAAAATCACAACTTCAAATTGAAGTATAGTTAATAATTTGAAATTATTATTTCTAAATTGTTTATTTGAGAATTTCAAATTCACAACTTCAAATTGAAGTATAGTTAACAATTTGTAATTATTAATTCTAAATTGTTTTCTTGAGAATTTTAAATTCATAACTTCAAATTGATGTATAGTTCACAATTTGTAATTATCAGTTCTAAATTATTTATTTGCGAATTTCAAATTAACAACTTCAAATTGAAGTATAGTTAACAATTTGTAGATATTACTTCTAAATTATTTATTTGAGAATTTCAAATTCACAACTTCAAATTGAAGTATAGTTAACAATTTGTAATTTCATTCTAAATTGTTTATTTGAAAATTTCAAATTCACAACTTTAAATTGAAGTATAGTTAACAATTTGTAATTATTAATTCTAAATTGTTTATTTGAGAATATCAAATTCACAACTTCAAATTGAAGTATAGTTTAAAATTTGTAATTATTAATTCTAAATAGTTTATTTGAGAGTTTCAAATTCACAACTTCAAATTGAAGTATAGTTAACAATTTGTAATTTTTAATTCTAAATTGTTTATTTGAGAATTTCAAATTCACAACTTCAAATTGAAGTATAGTTAACAATTTGTAATTATCAGTTCTAAATTATTTATTTGAAAATTTCAAATTCACAACTTCAAATTGAAGTATAGTTAACAATTTGTAATTATTAATTCTAAATTGTTTTTTGAGAATTTCAAATTCACAACTTCAAATTGAAGTATAGTTAATAATTTAAAATTATTAATTCTAAATTGTTTATTTGAGAATTTCAAATTCACAACTTCAAATTGAAGTATAGTTAATAACTTGAAATTATTAATTCTAAATTGTTTATTTGAGAATTTCAAATTCACAACTTCAAATTGATGTATAGTTAACAATTTGTAATTATTAATTCTAAATTGTTTATTTGAGAATTTCAAATTCACATCTTGAAATTGAAGTATAGTTAACAATTTGTAATTATAAATTCTAAATTGTTTATTTGAAAATTTCAAATTCACAACTTCAAATTGAAGTATATTAATAATTTGAAATTATTAATTCTAAATTGTTTATTTGAGAATTTCAAATTCACAACTTCAAATTGAAGTATAGTTAATAATATAAATTATTAATTCTAAATTGTTATTTGAGAATTTCAAATTCACAACTTCAAATTAAAGTATAGTTAACAATTTGTAATTATTAGTTCTAAATTGTTTATTTGAGAATTTCAAATTCACAACTTCAAATTGAAGTATAGTTAACAATTTGTAATTATCAGTTCTAAATTGTTTATTTGAGAATTTCAAATTCAAAACTTCAATTTGAAGTATAGTTAACAATTTGTAATTATTAAATCTAAATTGTTTATTTGAGAATTTCAAATTCACAACTTCAAATTGAAGTATAGTTAACAATTTGTAATTTTAATTCTAAATTGTTTATTTGAGAATTTCAAATTCACAACTTCAAATTGAAGTATAGTTAACAATTTGAAATTTAATCAGTTCTAAATTGTTTATTTGAGAATTTCAAATTCACAACTTCAAATTGAAGTATAGTTAACAATTTGTAATTATTAATTCTAAATTGTTTATTTGAGAATTTCAAATTCACAACTTGAAATTGAAGTATAGTTAACAATTTGTAATTATTAATTCTAAATTGTTTATTTGAGAATTTCAAATTCACAACTTCAAATTGAAGTATAGTTAACAATTTGTAATTATCAGTTCTAAATTGTTTATTTGAGAATTTCAAATTCACAACTTCAAATTGAAGTATAGTTAACATTTGTAATTATTAATTCTAAATTGTTTATTTGAGAATTTCAAATTAACAACTTCAAATTGAACTATAGTTAACAATTTGTAATTATTACTTCTAATTGTTTATTTGAGAATTTCAAATTCACAACTTCAAATTGAAGTATAGTTAACAATTTGTAATTTATTATTCTAAATTATTTATTTGTGAATTTCAAATTCACAACTTCAAATTGAAGTATAGTTAACAATTTGTAATTTTAATTCTAAATTGTTTATTTGAGAATATCAAATTCACAACTTCAAATTAAAGTATAGTAAAAATTTGTAATTATCAGTTCTAAATTGTTTATTTGAAAATTTCAATTTCACAACTTTAAATTGAAGTATAGTTAACAATTTGTAATTATTAATTCTAAATTGTTTATTTGAGAATATCAAATTCACAACTTCAAATTGAAGTATAGTTTAAAATTTGTAATTATTAATTCTAAATAGTTTATTTGAGATTTCAAATTCACAACTTCAAATTGAAGTATAGTTAACAATTTGTAATTTTAATTCTAAATTGTTTATTTGAGAATTTAAAATTCACAACTTTAAATTGAAGTATAGTTAACAATTTGTAATTATTAGTTCTAAATTGTTTATTTGAGAATTTCAAATTCACAACTTCAAATTGAAGTATAGTTAACAATTTGTAATTATTAAATCTAAATTGTTTATTTGAGAATTTCAAATTCACAACTTCAAATTGAAGTATAGTTAAATTTGAAATTATTAATTCTAAATAGTTTATTTGAGAGTTTCAAATTCACAACTTCAAATTGAAGTATAGTTAACAATTTGTAATTATTAATTTAAATTGTTTATTTAAGAATTTCATATTCTCAACTTCAAATTGAAGTATAGTTAACAATTTGTAATTATTAATTCTAAATTGTTTATTTGAGAATTTCAAATTTACAACTTCAAATTGGGTATAGTTAACAATTTGTAATTATCAGTTCTAAATTGTTTATTTGAAAATTTTAAATTCACAACTTCAAATTGAAGTATAGTTAACAATTTGTAATTATTAATTCTAAATTGTTTATTTGAGTTTCAAATTCACAACTTCAAATTGAAGTATAGTTAACAATTTGTAATTATTAATTCTAAATTGTTTATTTGAGAACTTCAAATTCACAACTTCAAATTGAAGTATAGTTATCAATTTGTAATTATTAATTCTAAATTTTTTATTTGAGAATTTCAAATTCACAACTTCAAATTGAAGTATAGTTAATAATTTGAAATTATTAATTTAAATTGTTTATTTGAGAATTTCAAATTCACAACTTCAAATTAAAGTATAGTTAACAATTTGTAATAATCAGTTGTAAATTGTTTATTTGAGATTTTCAAATTCACAACTTCAAATTGAAGTATAGTTAATAATTTGTAATTATCAGTTCTAAATTGTTTATTTGAGAATTTCAAATTCACAACTTCAAATTGAAGTATAGTTAACAATTTGTTATTATTAATTCTAAATTGTTTTATGAGAATTTCAAATTCACAACTTCAAATTGAAGTATAGTTAATAATTTGAAATTATTAATTCTAAATTGTTTATTTGAGAATTTTAAATTCACAACTTCAAATTGAAGTATAGTTAATAAATTGAAATTATAAATTCTAAATAGTTTATTTGAGAGTTTCAAATTCACAACTTCAAATTGAAGTATAGTTAACAATTTGTAATTATTAATTCTAATTTGTTTATTTGAGAGTTTCAAATTACCAACTTAAATTGAAGTATAGTTAACAATTTGTAATTATCAGTTCTAAATTGTTTATTTGAGATTTTCAAATTCACAACTTCAAATTGAGGTATATTTATTAATTTGAAATTATTAATTCTAAATTGTTTATTTGAGAATTTCAAATTCACAACTACAAATTGAAGTATAGTTAACAATTTAAAATTATTAATTCTAAATTGTTATTTGAGAATTTCAAATTCACAACTTCAAATTGAAGTATAGTTAAAATTTGTAATTATTAGTTCTAAATTGTTTATTTGAGAATTTCAAATTCACACCTTCAAATTGAAGTATAGTTAACAATTTGTAATTATCAGTTCTAAATTGTTTATTTGAGAATTTCAAATTCAACACTTCAAATTGAAGTATAGTTAACAATTTGTAATTATTAAATCTAAATGTTTATTTGAGATTTTCAAATTCACAACTTCAAATTGAAGTATAGTTAACAATTTGTAATTATCAGTTCTAAATTGTTTATTTGAGAATTTCAAATTCACAACTTCAAATTGAAGTATAGTTAACAATTTGTTATTATTAATTCTAAATTGTTTTATGAGAATTTCAAATTCACAACTTCAAATTGAAGTATAGTTAATAATTTGAAATTATTAATTCTAAATTGTTTATTTGAGAATTTTAAATTCACAACTTCAAATTGAAGTATAGTTAATAAATTGAAATTATAAATTCTAAATAGTTTATTTGAGAGTTTCAAATTCACAACTTCAAATTGAAGTATAGTTAACAATTTGTAATTATTAATTCTAATTTGTTTATTTGAGAGTTTCAAATTACCAACTTCAAATTGAAGTATAGTTAACAATTTGTAATTATCAGTTCTAAATTGTTTATTTGAGAATTTCAAATTCACAACTTCAAATTGAGTATATTTAATAATTTGAAATTATTAATTCTAAATTGTTTATTTGAGAATTTCAAATTCACAACTTCAAATTGAAGTATAGTTAATAATTTAAAATTATTAATTCTAAATTGTTATTTGAGAATTTCAAATTCACAACTTCAAATTGAAGTATAGTTAACAATTTGTAATTATTAGTTCTAAATTGTTTATTTGAGAATTTCAAATTCACAACTTCAAATTGAAGTATAGTTAACAATTTGTAATTATCAGTTCTAAATTGTTTATTTGAGAATTTCAAATTCACAACTTCAAATTGAAGTATAGTTAACAATTTGTAATTATTAATTCTAAATTGTTTATTTGAGAATTTCAAATTCACAACTTCAAATTGAAGTATAGTTAACAATTTGTAATTTTAATTCTAAATTGTTTGTTTGAGAATTTCAAATTCACAACTTCAAATTGAAGTATAGTTAACAATTTGTAATTATCAGTTCTAAATTGTTTATTTGAGAATTTCAAATTCACAACTTCAAATTGAAGTATAGTTAACAATTTGTAATTATTAAATCTAAATTGTTTATTTGAGAATTTCAAATTCACAACTTCAAATTGAAGTATAGTTATTAATTTGAAATTATTAATTCTAAATAGTTTATTTGAGATTTCAAATTCACAACTTCAAATTGAAGTATAGTTAACATTTTGTAATTATTAATTCTAAATTGTTTATTTAAGAATTTCATATTCTAAAATTCAAATTAAATTTTAAAAATTTTAATTAAAATTTTAAATTTTTAATTTAAATTTTTAAATTTAAATTTCAAATTAAAAAATTTTAAAAATTTTAAAATTTTAAATTTTTATTTAAATTTTTAAATTTAAATTTAAATTTTTTAAAAATTTTTTAAAATTTTAAATTTTTTTTAAATTTTTAAATTAAATTTAAATTAAATTTTTTTTAATTTAAAATTTTTAAATTTTTAAATTTTTTTTAAATTTTAAAATTTAAAAAATTTTAAAAAATTAATTTGTTTAAATTTTTTTTGGTTTTTAAAAAATTAAAAAAAAATAATTTTAAAATTTTTTAAATTGTTTTTTTTTTTAAAACCCCAAAAAATTAAATTTTAAAATTTTTTTTTTAAATTTTTTTTAAATTTTTTTTAAAAAATTAAAAATTTTAAATTAAAATTTTAAAATTTTTTAAATTTTTAAAAAATTTTTTTAAAAAATTTTTAAAAAAATTAAAATTTTAAAATTTTTTAAATTTTTAAAAAATTTAAATTCCAAATTCAAAAAATTGGAAAATTTAAAATTTTTTTTTTTTAAATTTTTTTTAAAAAAATTAAAAAAAAAAATTTTAAAATTTTTTTAAAAATTTTTAAATTTTTTTTAAATTTTAAATTAAAAATTTTAAATTAAAATTTGTTAAAATTTTTTAAATTTTTTTTTTTTTAAAAAACCCAAAAAACTTAAATTTTTGAAAATTTTTTAAATTTTTTTTTTTTTAAAAAACCCAAAAAATTAAATTAAAATTTTTAATTAAAAAATTTTTTTAAATTTTTTTAAAAAAAAAAATTTTTTTGTTTAAAAAATTAATTTTTTGGTTTTTAAAAAATTAAAAAATTTTAAAATTTTTTTTTTAAATTTTTTTTAAATTTTTTTAAAAAAAAATTTAAATTAAATTAAAATTTTTTTTTTTAAATTTTTTTTAAAATTTTTTTAAAAAAAAAAAATTAAATTTAAAATTTTAAAATTTTTAAATTTTTTTTTTTTTAAAAAATTAAAAAAAAATAAATTTAAAAATTTTTTTAAATTTTTAAATTTTTAAATTTTAAATTTCAAATTCAAAAAATTTAAAAATTTAAAATTTTAATTCTTAAATTTTTAAATTTTTAAATTTTAAATTAAAATTAAATTAAATTAAAAATTTTAAAATTTTAATTTAAATTTTTAAATTTTTAATTTTTAAAATTTAAATTAAATTTAAAAATAATTTAAAATTTTTTAAATTTTTTTTGGTTTTTAAAAAAAAAAAAATTAATAAAAAATTTTAATTTTAAATTTTTAAATTTGGAAATTTAAATTTAAATTCAAAAAATTGGAAAATTTTAAAATTTTAATTTTAAATTTTTAAATTTTAAATTTAAATTTCAAAACCAAATTTAAATTAATTAAAATTTTAAAATTTTAATTTAAATTTTTTTTTTTAAAATTTCAAAACCAAATTAAATTAATTAAAATTTTAAAATTTTAATTTTAAATTTTTTTAAATTTAAATTTTAAATTCAAAAAATTGGAAAATTTTAAAATTTTTAATTTTAAATTTTTAAATTTTTTAAATTTAAATTAAATTTAAAAAAAAATTTTAAAATTTTTTAAATTTTTAAATTTTTTTAAATTTTAAAATTTAAAAAAAAAATTTTAAAATTTTTTTAAATTTTAAATTTTTTTTAAATTTCCAAATTCAAAAAATTTTAAAAATTTAAAATTTTAATTTTAAATTTTTAAATTTTTTTTAAACCAAATTAAAAAAAAAAATTTAAATTTTAATTTTAAATTTTTAAATTTTTAAAAAAATTAAAACCCAAAAATAATTTAAAAAATTTTTTTAAATTTAAAATTTTTTTAAAAATTTTTTTTAAAAAAAAAAAAAAAAATTTTTAAAATTTTTTAAAAAATTAAAAAAAAAATTTTTTTTTTTTTTAAATTTAAAATTTAAATTAAATTAAATTTTAAAAAATTTTAAAATTTTTTTAAAAATTTTTAAATTTTTTTAAATTTTAAATTAAAAAATTTTTTAAAAATTTTTTTATTTTTAAATTTTTTTTAAAAAAAAACCAAATTTTGAAAATTTTTTTTTTTTTTTTTAAAAAAAATTTTTTTTTTTAAAATTTTAAAAAATTTTAAATTAAATTTTTTTTTTTAAAAAATTTTTTAAAAATTTTTTTTAAAAAATTTTTTAAATTCAAAAATTTTTATTTGGAAAAAAAATTAAATTTTTTAAAAATTTTTTTAAATTTTTTTTTTTAAAAATTAAAAAAATTTAATAATTTTAAAATTTTTTTAAATTTTTAAATTTTTTTTAAAAAAAAAAATTTTTTAAAATTTAAAATTTTTTAAATTTTTTTTTTTTAAAAAAAAAAATTTTAAATTAATAATTTTAAAATTTTAAATTTAAATTTTTAAATTTTTTTTAAAAAATTAAAAAAAAATAAAAAATTTTTTTAAATTTTTAAATTTTTTTAAAAAAAAAAATTTTAAATTTAAAATTTTAAAATTTTTTTAAATTTTAAATTTTTTTAAAAAAAATTAAAAAATTAAAATTTAATTTTAAAATTTAAATTTTTTTTGGTTTTTAAAAAAAAAAATTTTAAATTAAAATTTGTTAAAATTTTTTAAATTTTTTTTTTTTTTTTCCCCAAAAAATTAAATTAAAATTTTAAAATTTTTTAAAATTTTTAAATTTTTTTTAAAAAATTAAAAAAAAAATTTTTTTTAATTAATTTTTAAATTTTTTTTGGTTTTTAAAAAAAAAAAAATTTTAAAAAAATTTTTTTAAATTTTTAAATTTTTTTTAAAAAATTAAAATTTTAAAAAATTTTAAAATTTTAAAAAAATTTGTTTTTTAAATTTCCAAATTCAAAAAAATTAAAATTTTAAAAATTTTTTAAAGTTTTTTTTTTTAAATTTTTAAAAAAAATTTTAAATTTAAAATTTTTTTTTAAATTTTTTTTTTTTTTAAAAAAATTTTTAAAAAAAGGAAATTAAAAATTTTTTTTTTAAATTTTTTTAAAAAAAATTTTAAAAGGAAAAAAAAAAAAAATTTTTTTTTAAAAAATTTTTCCCAAATTTGAATTTTTTCAAATTTTTTTTAAATTTTTTTAAAAAATTTTAAATTTTAAATTTTAAAAAATTTTAATTTAAAATTTTTTTTTTTTTTTTTTTTAAAAATTAAAATTTTAATTTAATTTTTTTTTTAAAAATTTTTTTTAAAATTTAAAAAAATTAAAAAGGAAAATTTTAAAACTTAAATTTTTTTTAAATTTTTTTAAATTTAAAAAAATTTTAAAAAAATTATTTTAAAATTTGTTTTTTAATTTTAAATTTTAAATTTAAATTTTTTAAAAAATTTTAAATTTTAATTTAAAATTTTTAATTTTAAATTTAAATTTTAAATTTAAAAAAAAAACCCAAAAAATTTTAATTTAAAATTTTTTTTAAATTTCAAAAAATTTTTTAAAAAAATTTAAAATTTTTTTTAATTTAAAATTTTTAATTTTTAAATTTAAATTTTTAATTTAAAATTTAAATTTTAAAAAAAAAATTTTAATTTAAAATTTTTTTTGGTTTAAATTTTTTTAAAAATTAAAATTTTAAAAATTTGAAATTTTTTAAAAATTTTTTTTAAATTTTTTTTTTTTAAAAATTTAAATTAACAATTTTAAATTTAAATTTAAAATTTAAATTTAAATTTTCAAATTTTTTTAAAAAAAAAATTTTTTAATTAATTTAAATTTTTTTTAAATTTTTTTAAAAAACCCAAAAAATTAAATTAAAATTTAGAAATTAATTTTTAAAAATTTTTAAATTTTTAAATTTAAATTTCAAATTCAAAAAAATTAAATTTTAAATTAATTAATTAAATTATTTTTTAAATTTTTAAATTTAAATTTAAATTAAAAAAAATTTTAATTTTAAAATTTTAAATTTTTAATTTAAATTTTTTTAAGTTTAAAAAAATTTAAAATTTTAAATTAAAATTTTAAATTTTAATTTAAATTTTTAAATTTAAATTTCAAATTTAAATTTTAAAAATTTTAATTAAAATTTTAAATTTTTTTTAAATTTTTAAATTTAAAATTTAAATTAAATTTTAAAAAATTTAAATTTTAAAATTTTAAATTTTTTTTAAATTTTTAAATTTAAATTAAATTTAAATTTTAAAATTTTAATTAAAATTTTAAATTTTTTTTAAATTTTTTTAAAAAAAAAAATTAAATTTAAATTTTTTTTTTAAAATTTTTTTTAAATTTTTTTAAAAAAAAAAATTAAATTTTAAAATTTTTTTTTTAAAATTTTTTTTAAATTTTTTTAAAAAACCCAAAAAATTAAATTAAAATTTTAATTAATTTGTTTAAATTTTTTTAAAAATTTTTTAAAAAAAAAATTAAATTTAAAATTTTTTTTTAAAATTTTTTTTAAATTTTTTTAAAAAAAAAAAAAAAAAAATTTTAAAATTTAAATTTTTAATTTAAATTTAAATTTAAAATTTAAATTTTAAAATTAAAATTTTAAATTTTAAAATTTTTTTTTTTAAAAATTTTTTTAAAAAAAAAATTAAAAAAATTTTAAAATTTTTTTTTTTAAAAATTTTTTTAAATTTTTAAAATTTTTCCCAAATTTGAATTTTTCCAAATTTTTTTTTTTAAAATTTTTTAAAAAATTTAAATTAAAAAATTTTAATTAATTTTAAATTTTTTTTTAAATTTAAATTTTAAATTTAAATTTTAAATTTAAAAAAAATTTTTTTAATTTAAAATTTTAAATTTTAAATTTTAAATTTTAAATTTAAATTTTAAAATTAAAATTTTAAATTTTTTTAAATTTTTAAATTTTAAATTTTAAATTTTAAATTTAAATTTAAATTTAAAAAAAATTTTTATTTTTAAAATTTGTTTTTTAAATTTAAATTTTTTTAAAAAATTTAAATTTTTTTAAAAAATTTTAATTTAAAATTTTAAATTTTAAATTTAAATTTTTAATTTAAATTTAAATTAAAAAAAAATTATTTTTAAATTTGTTTTTTAAATTTAAAATTTTTTAAAAATTTTTTTAAAAAAAAATTTTTTTAATTTAAATTTTTTTAAAATTTCAAATTTTTTTAAAAAAAAAATTTTAAAAATTAATTTTAAAATTTTTAAATTTAAATTTCAAATTTTTTAAAATTTTAAATTAACAATTTTAAATTTTAAATTTAAAATTTTTTTTTTTAAAAAATTTTTTAAAAATTTTAAATTAAAATTTTAAATTTTAAATTTAAATTTTTAAATTTAAATTTCAAATTTTTTTAAAAATTTTAAATTAACAATTTTAAATTTTAATTTAAATTTTTTTTAAATTTTAAATTTAAAATTTTAAATTTTTTTAAAAAAATTAAAAAAATTTTTTTAAAATTTTAAATTTAAATTTTTTTAAGAATTTAAAAAAAAATTTTTAAATTTTTAATTTAAATTTTAAATTCCAAATTTTAAATTTAAATTTAAAAAAAAATTAATTTAAATTTTTTTTTTAAAACCAAATTTTTTTGGAAATTTAAAAATTTTAATTTTAAATTTAAATTGTTTAAAAAATTTTTTTTTTAAAAAATTTTTTTAAAATTTAAAATTTTAAATTTTAAATTTAAATTTTTAAAATTTTAAATTTTTTAAATTTTTATTTAAAATTTTTTTTTTAAAAATTTTTTTAAAATTTTAAATTAAATTCAAATTTTATTTTTTAAAAAAAATTAAATTCAAATTTTTATTTAAAATTTTTTTAAAAAAAAAATTTTTTTAAAATTTTAAATTTCAAACCTTAAATTTTAATTTAAATTTAAAATTAAAATTTTAAATTTAAATTTTTAAAATTTTTTAAAAAAAAATTTTTTTTTTAAAATTTAAAATTTAAATTTTAAAAAAATTTTAAAATTTTGTTTAAAAAAAAATTTTTTTTTTGGAAATTTAAAATTTTAAATTTTAAATTTAAATTTTAAATTTTAAATTTTAAATTTAAATTTTTTTAAATTTTTAAAAAAAAAAAAAAAATTTTTTTAAAATTTTTTTTTTTAAAATTTTAAATTCACAATTTTAAATTTTTTAAATTTTTTTTAAAAAATTTTAAATTTTTTTAAAAAAATTTAAAATTTAAATTTAAATTTTAAATTTTTTTTTTTTAAAAAATTTTTTTAAATTTTAAATTTTAAAATTTTTTTTTTAAAATTTTTAATTTTAAATTTAAATTTTAAATTTAAATTTAAATTTAAACCTTTTTTTTAATTTAAAATTTTTAAATTTAAATTTAAATTTTTTTAAATTTAAATTTTAAATTTTAAAAAAATTTTAATTTAAAATTTTTTTTTAAAAATTTTTTTAAAAAAAAAATTAAAATTTGGAATTTAAATTTTTTTTTTAAAAAATTTTTTTAAAAAAAAAATTAAAATTAGGTTTTAAAATTTTTTTTTTTAAAAATTTTTAAAAAAAATTTTTTTTAAAAAATTTTTATTAATTTAAAATTTTTTTTAAATTTCAAATTTTTTTAAAAAAAAAAATTTTTTTTATTTTAAAATTTTTTTTAAATTTCAAATTTTTTTAAAAAAAAAAAAAATTTTAATTTAAAATTTTTAAATTTAAAATTTCAAATTTTAAATTTAAAATTTTAAATTTAAACCTTTTTTTTTTAAAATTTTTAATTTAAATTTAAATTTTAAATTTAAATTTAAATTAAAAAATTTTAATTATTTTAAAATTTGTTTTTTAAATTTAAATTTTAAATTTAAATTTAAATTTTTAAAAAATTAAATTATTTTTAAATTGTTTTTTAAATTTTAAATTTTTTTAAAAATTTTAAATTAAAAAATTTTAATTTTTTCCAAATTTTTTTTAATTTTTTTTAAAAATTTTTTTAATTTTTAAAAAATTTGAAATTATTAATTTTTTTATTTTTTTTTTTTAAAAAATTTAAATTTTTAAAAAATTAAAAATAATTAAATTAATTTAAAAATTTTTAATTTAAATTTTTAAATTTAAATTTAAAAAAAAACTTTTAATTTTAAAATTTAAATTTTTAATTTAAATTTTTAAATTTAAATTTAAATTAAAAAATTTTTTTTTTTAAATTTTTTTAAAATTTTAAATTTAAAAAAAAAATTAAATTTAAAATTTTTTTTTTAAAATTTTTTTTAAATTTTTTTAAAAAAAAAAATTAAATTAAAATTTTAAAATTTTTTTAAATTTTTAAATTTTTTTTAAAAAATTAAAAAAAAAAATTTTAAAATTTTTTTTTTTTTTGGTTTTTAAAAAAAAAAAATTGGAAAATTTTAAAATTTTTTTAAATTTTTTTTTTTAAATTTCAAAACCAAATTAAATTTAAAAAAAAAATTTTTTTTTTTTAAAAAAAAAAAAAAATTTTAAATTTTAAATTTAAATTTTTTTTAAAATTTAAATTCACAACTTCAAATTGAAGTATAGTTAAAATTTTAATTATTAATTCTAAATTGTTTATTTGAGAATTTCATATTCTCAACTTCAAATTGAATATATTAACAATTTTAATTATTAATTTAAATTTTTTTTAAATTTAAATTAAACTTCAAATTATAAAAAATTTTAATTATTTTAAATTGTTTTTAAAATTTTAAATTTTAAATTAAATTGAAGTTTTAAAATTTTAATTATCATTTAAATTTTTTTTAAATTTTTAAATTAAATTAAATTTATAGTTAAAATTTGTAATTATTAATTTTTTTTTTTTTTAAATTCACAAAAAAAATTTTTTTAAATTTTAATTTAAATTTTTTTAGAATTTCAAAAACCCAAAGAATTTTAATAATTTAAAATTTTTTTAAATTTTTATTTGAGTATTTAAATTTAAACTTAAATTTGGGTATATTAAAATTTGTTTAAATTCTAAATTGTTTATTTAAAATTTCAAAAAAAAATTAAAGTATATTAACAATTTGAAATTTTATTTTTTTTTTTGAAAAAATTCAAATTTCAAATTGAATATAGTTAAATTTGTTTAAATTTAAATTTTTTTGAGAATTTAAAATTTAAACTTCAAATTTAAGTTAAAATTTGTAATTATTTTCAAATTTTTTTTGAAATTTCAAATTCACAACTTCAAATTTTTTAATAATTTGTAAATTTTAATTTAAATTTTAATTTGAGAATTTTACAAAAATTAAAAAAATTTGTTTGAATTTTTAATTTAAATTTTTTTTAAATTTTTAAAAAATTTTTTAACAAATTTTTTTTCTAAATTTTTATTTAAATTTAAAATTCAAATTTAAAATTTTAAAATTTTTAATTTTAAAAATTGTTTATTTGAGAATTTAAAATTTCAAACTTGAAATTTATATTAACAAATTTTTAATTTTAAAAATTTTTATTTGAGAATTTCAAATTCACAACTTCAAATTGAAGTATATTTAATAATTTGAAATTATTAATTCTAAATTGTTTATTTGAGAATTTCAAATTTACAACTTCAAATTGAAGTATAGTTAATAATTTAAAATTATTAATTCTAAATTGTTATTTGAGAATTTCAAATTCACAACTTTAAATTGAAGTATAGTTAACAATTTGTAATTATTAGTTCTAAATTGTTTATTTGAGAATTTCAAATTCACAACTTCAAATTGAAGTATAGTTAACACTTTGTAATTATTAATTCTAAATTGTTTATTTGCGAATTTCAAATTAACAACTTCAAATTGAAGTATAGTTAACAATTTGTAATTATTACTTCTAAATTGTTTATTTGAGAATTTCAAATTCACAACTTCAAATTGAAGTATAGTTAACAATTTGTAATTTCACTTCTAAATTATTTATTTGTGAATTTCAAATTCACAACTTCAAATTGAAGTATAGTTAACAATTTGTAATTTTACTTCTAAATTGTTTATTTGAGAATTTCAAATTCACAACTTCAAATTAAAGTATAGTTAAAAATTTGTAATTATCAGTTCTAAATTGTTTATTTGAAAATTTCAAATTCACAACTTTAAATTGAAGTATAGTTAACAATTTGTAATTATTAATTCTAAATTGTTTATTTGAGAATATCAAATTCACAACTTCAAATTGAAGTATAGTTTAAAATTTGTAATTATTAATTCTAAATAATTTATTTGAGATTTCAAATTCACAACTTCAAATTGAAGTTAGTTAACAATTTGTAATTTTAATTCTAAATTGCTTATTTGAGAATTTCAAATTCACAACTTTAAATTGAAGTATAGTTAACAATTTGTAATTATCAGTTCTAAATTGTTTCTTTGAGAATTTCAAATTCACAACTTCAAATTGAAGTATAGTTAACAATTTGTAATTATTAATTCTAAATTGTTTGTTTGAGAATTTCAAATTCACAACTTCTAATTGAAGTATTGTTAATAATTTGAAATTATTAATTCTAAATAGTTTATTTGAGAGTTTCAAATTCACAACTTCAAATTGAAGTATAGTTAACAATTTGTAATTATTAATTCTAAATTGTTTATTTAAGAATTTCATATTCTCAACTTCAAATTGAAGTATAGTTAACAATTTGTAATTATTAATTCTAAATTGTTTATTTGAGAATTTCAAATTTACAACTTCAAATTGTGGTATAGTTAACAATTTGTAATTATCAGTTCTAAATTGTTTATTTGAAAATTTTAAATTCACAACTTCAAATTGAAGTATAGTTAACAATTTGTAATTATTAATTCTAAATTGTTTACTTTGAATTTCAAATTCACAACTTCAAATTGAAGTATAGTTAACAATTTGTTATTATTAATTCTAAATTGTTTACTTGAGAATTTCAAATTCACAACTTCAAATTGAAGTATAGTTAACAATTTGTAATTATTAATTCTAAATTGTTTACTTGTGAATTTCAAATTCACAACTTCAAATTAAAGAATAGTTAACAATTTGTAATTATTAGTTCTAAATTGTTTATTTGAGAACTTCAAATTCACAACTTCAAATTGAAGTATAGTTATCAATTTGTAATTATTAATTCTAAATTGTTATTTGAGAATTTCAAATTCACAACTTCAAATTGAAGTATAGTTAACAATTTGTAATTATTACTTCTAAATTGTTTATTTGAGAATTTCAAATTCACAACTTCAAATTGAAGTATAGTTAATAATTTGAAATTATTAATTCTAAATTGTTATTTGAGAATTCAAATTCACAACTTCAAATTGAAGTATAGTTAACAATTTGTAATTTTAATTCTAAATTGTTTATTTGAGAATTTCAAATTCACAACTTCAAATTGAAGTATAGTTAACAATTTGTAATTATTAATTCTAAATTGTTTATTTGAGAATTTCAAATTCACAACTTCAAATTGAAGTATATTTAATAATTTGAAATTATTAATTCTAAATTGTTTATTTGAGAATTTCAAATTTACAACTTCAAATTGAAGTATAGTTAATAATTTAAAATTATTAATTCTAAATTGTTATTTGAGAATTTCAAATTCACAACTTTAAATTGAAGTATAGTTAACAATTTGTAATTATTAGTTCTAAATTGTTTATTTGAGAATTTCAAATTCACAACTTCAAATTGAAGTATAGTTAACACTTTGTAATTATTAATTCTAAATTGTTTATTTGAGAATTTCAAATTAACAACTTTAAATTGAAGTATAGTTAACAATTTGTAATTATTACTTCTGAATTGTTTATTTGAGAATTTCAAATTCACAACTTCAAATTGAAGTATAGTTAACAATTTGTAATTTCACTTCTAAATTATTTATTTGTGAATTTCAAATTCACAACTTCAAATTGAAGTATAGTTAACAATTTGTAATTCTTAATTCTAAATTGTTTATTTGAGAATTTCAAATTCACAACTTCAAATTAAAGTATAGTTAAAATTTGTAATTATCAGTTCTAAATTGTTTATTTGAAAATTTCAAATTCACAACTTTAAATTGAAGTATAGTTAACAATTTGTAATTATTAATTCTAAATTGTTTATTTGAGAATATCAAATTCACAACTTCAAATTGAAGTATAGTTTAAAATTTGTAATTATTAATTCTAAATAATTTATTTGAGAGTTTCAAATTCACAACTTCAAATTGAAGTGTAGTTAACAATTTGTAATTTTAATTCTAAATTGTTTATTTGAGAATTTCAAATTCACAACTTTAAATTGAAGTATAGTTAACAATTTGTAATTATCAGTTCTAAATTGTTTCTTTGAGAATTTCAAATTCACAACTTCAAATTGAAGTATAGTTAACAATTTGTAATTATTAAATCTAAATTGTTTATTTGAGAATTTCAAATTCACAACTTCAAATTGAAGTATAGTTATTAATTTGAAATTATTAATTCTAAATAGTTTATTTGAGAGTTTCAAATTCACAACTTCAAATTGAAGTATACTTAACAATTTGTAATTATTAATTCTAAATTGTTTATTTAAGAATTTTAAATTCACAACTTCAAATTGAAGTATAGTTAACAATTTGTAATTATTAATTCTAAATTGTTTACTTGTGAATTTCAAATTCACAACTTCAAATTGAAGTATAGTTAACAATTTGTTATTATTAATTCTAAATTGTTTATTTGAGAATTTCAAATTCACAACTTCAAATTGAAGTATAGTTAACAATTTGTAATTATTAATTCTAAATTGTTTACTTGAATTTCAAATTCACAACTTCAAATTGAAGTATAGTTAACAATTTGTAATTATTAATTCTAAATTGTTTATTGAGAATTTCAAATTCACAACTTCAAATTGAAGTATAGTTAATAATTTGAAATTATTAATTCTAAATTGTTTATTTGAGTATTTCAAATTTACAACTTCAAATTGAAGTACAGTTAATAATTTGTAATTATCAATTCTAAATTGTTTATTTGAGAATTTCAAATTCACAACTTCAAATTAAAGTATAGTTAACAATTTGTAATTATTAGTTCTAAATTGTTTATTTGAGAACTTCAAATTCACAACTTCAAATTGAAGTATAGTTAACAATTTGTAATTATTAATTCTAAATTGTTATTTGAGAATTTCAAATTCACAACTTCAAATTGAAGTATAGTTAATAATTTGAAATTATTAATTCTAAATTGTTTATTTGAGAATTTCAAATTCACAACTTCAAATTGAAGTATAGTTAATAATTTGAAATTATTAATTCTAAATTGTTATTTGAGAATTTCAAATTCACAACTTCAAATTGAAGTATATTTAACAATTTGTAATTTTTAATTCTAAATTGTTTATTTGAGAATTTCAAATTCACAACTTCAAATTAAAGTATAGTTAACAATTTGTAATAATCAGTTGTAAATTCTTTATTTGAGATTTTCAAATTCACAACTTCAAATTGAAGTATAGTTAACAATTTGTAATTATTAATTCTAAATTGTTTATTTGAGAATTTCATATTTTCAACTTCAAATTGAAGTATAGTTAACAATTTGTAATTATTAATTCTAAATTGTTTTATGAGAATTTCAAATTCACAACTTTAAATTGAAGTATAGTTAATAATTTGAAATTATTAATTCTAAATTGTTTATTTGAGAATTTCAAATTCACAACTTCAAATTGAAGTATAGTTAATAAATTGAAATTATAAATTCTAAATAGTTTATTTGAGAGTTTCAAATTCACAACTTCAAATTGAAGTATAGTTAACAATTTGTAATTATTAATTCTAATTTGTTTATTTGAGAGTTTCAAATTACCAACTTCAAATTGAAGTATAGTTAACAATTTGTAATTATCAGTTCTAAATTGTTTATTTGAGAATTTCAAATTCACAACTTCAAATTAAAGTATAGTTAACAATTTGTAATTGTTAGTTCTAAATTGTTTATTTTAGAATTTTAAATTCACAACTTCAAATTGAAGTATAGTTAACAATTTGTAATTATTAATTCTAATTTGTTTATTTGAGAATTTCAAATTCACAACTTCAAATTGAAGTATAAATAATAGTTTGAAATTATTAATTCTAAATAGTTTATTTGAGAGTTTCAAATTACCAACTTCAAATTGAAGTATAGTTAACAATTTGTAATTATTAATTCTAAATAGTTTATTTAAGAGTTTCAAATTCACAACTTCAAATTGAAGTATAGTTAACAATTTGTAATTATTAATTCTAATTTGTTTATTTGAGAATTTCAAATTTACAACTTCAAATTGAAGTATAAATAATAGTTTGAAATTATTAATTCTAAATAGTTTATTTGAGAGTTTCAAATTACCAACTTCAAATTGAAGTATAGTTAACAATTTGTAATTATCAGTTCTAAATTGTTTATTTGAGAATTTCAAATTCACAACTTCTAATTAAAGTATAGTTAACAATTTGTAATTATTAGTTCTAAATTGTTTATTTTAGAATTTTAAATTCACAACTTCAAATTGAAGTATAGTTAACAATATGTAATTATTAGTTCTAAATTGTTTATTTGAGAACTTCAAATTCACAACTTCAAATTGAAGTATAGTTATCAATTTGTAATTATTAATTCTAAATTGTTATTTGAGAATTTCAAATTCACAACTTCAAATTGAAGTATAGTTAATAATTTGAAATTATTAATTCTAAATTGTTTATTTGAGAATTTCAAATTCACAACTTCAAATTGTATAGTTAATAATTTGAAATTATTAATTCTAAATTGTTATTTGAGAATTCAAATTCACAACTTCAAATTGAAGTATAGTTAACAATTTGTAATTTTAATTCTAAATTGTTTATTTGAGAATTTCAAATTCACAACTTCAAATTAAAGTATAGTTAACAATTTGTAATAATCAGTTCTAAATTGTTTATTTGAGAATTTCAAATTCACAACTTCAAATTGAAGTATAGTTAACAATTTGTAATTATTAATTCTAAATTGTTTATTTGAGAAAATCAAATTCACAACTTCAAATTGAAGTATAGTTAACAATTTGTAATTATTAATTCTAAATTGTTTATTTGAGAATTTCAAATTCACAACTTCAAATTGAAGTATAGTTAATAATTTGAAATTATTATTTCTAAATTGTTTATTTGAGAATTTCAAATTCACAACTTCAAATTGAAGTATAGTTAACAATTTGTAATTATTAATTCTAAATTGTTTATTTGAGAATTTCAAATTCACAACTTCAAATTGAAGTATAGTTAATAATTTGAAATTATTAATTCTAAATTGTTTATTTGAGTATTTCAAATTTACAACTTCAAATTAAAGTATAGTTAGTAATTTGTAATTATCAATTCTAAATTGTTTATTTAAGAATTTCATATTCACAACTTCAAATTAAAGTATAGTTAACAATTTGTAATTATTAGTTCTAAATTGTTTATTTGAGAACTTCAAATTCACAACTTCAAATTGAAGTATAGTTAACAATTTGTAATTATTAATTCTAAATTGTTATTTGAGAATTTCAAATTAACAACTTCAAATTGAAGTATAGTTAATAATTTGAAATTATTAATTCTAAATTGTTTATTTGAGAATTTCAAATTCACAACTTCAAATTGAAGTATAGTTAATAATTTGAAATTATTAATTCTAAATTGTTATTTGAGAATTCAAATTCACAACTTCAAATTGAAGTATATTTAACAATTTGTAATTTTTAATTTTAAATTGTTTATTTGAGAACTTCAAATTCACAACTTCAAATTAAAGTATAGTTAACAATTTGTAATAATCAGTTATAAATTGTTTATTTGAGATTTTCAAATTCACAACTTCAAATTGAAGTATAGTTAACAATTTGTAATTATCAGTTCTAAATTGTTTATTTGAGAATTTCAAATTCACAACTTCAAATTGAAGTATAGTTAACAATTTGTAATTATTAATTCTAAATTGTTTATTTGAGAATTTCAAATTCACAACTTCAAATTGAAGTATATTTAATAATTTGAAATTATTAATTCTAAATTGTTTATTTGAGAATTTCAAATTCACAACTTCAAATTGAAGTATAGTTAATAATTTAAAATTATTAATTCTAAATTGTTATTTGAGAATTTCAAATTCACAACTTCAAATTGAAGTATAGTTAACAATTTGTAATTATTAGTTCTAAATTGTTTATTTGAGAATTTCAAATTTACAACTTCAAATTGAAGTATAGTTAACACTTTGTAATTATTAATTCTAAATTGTTTATTTGAGAATTTCAAATTTACAACTTCAAATTGAAGTATAGTTAACAATTTGTAATTATTACTTTGAATTGTTTATTTGAGAATTTCAAATTCACAACTTCAAATTGAAGTATAATTAACAATTTGTAATTTCACTTCTAAATTATTTATTTGTGAATTTCAAATTCACAACTTCAATTTGAAGTATAGTTAACAATTTGTAATTCTTAATTCTAAATTGTTTATTTGAAAATTTCAAATTCACAACTTCAAATTAAAGTATAGTTAAAAATTTGTAATTATCAGTTCTAAATTGTTTATTTGAAAATTTCAAATTCACAACTTTAAATTGAAGTATAGTTAACAATTTGTAATTATTAATTCTAAATTGTTTATTTGAGAATATCAAATTCACAACTTCAAATTGAAGTATAGTTTAAAATTTGTAATTATTAATTCTAAATAGTTTATTTGAGAGTTTCAAATTCACAACTTCAAATTGAAGTATAGTTAACAATTTGTAATTATTAATTCTAAATTGTTATTTGAGAATTTCAAATTCACAACTTTAAATTGAAGTATAGTTAACAATTTGTAATTATCAGTTCTAAATTGTTTATTTGAGAATTTCAAATTCACAACTTCAAATTGAAGTATAGTTAACAATTTGTAATTATTAAATCTAAATTGTTTATTTGAGAATTTCAAATTCACAACTTCAAATTGAAGTATAGTTAACAATTTGTAATTATTAATTCTAAATTGTTTATTGAGAATTTCAAATTCACAACTTCAAATTGAAGTATAGTTAATAATTTGAAATTATTAATTCTAAATTGTTTATTTGAGTATTTCAAATTTACAACTTCAAATTGAAGTATAGTTAATAATTTGTAATTATCAATTCTAAATTGTTTATTTAAGAATTTCAAATTCACAACTTCAAATTAAAGTATAGTTAACAATTTGTAATTATTAGTTCTAAATTGTTTATTTGAGAACTTCAAATTCACAACTTCAAATTGAAGTATAGTTAACAATTTGTAATTATTAATTCTAAATTGTTATTTGAGAATTTCAAATTAACAACTTCAAATTGAAGTATAGTTAATAATTTGAAATTATTAATTCTAAATTGTTTATTTGAGAATTTCAAATTCACAACTTCAAATTGAAGTATAGTTGATAATTTGAAATTATTAATTCTAAATTGTTATTTGAGAATTCCAAATCTACAACTTCAAATTGAAGTATATTTAACAATTTGTAATTTTAATTCTAAATTGTTTATTTGAGAACTTCAAATTCACAACTTCAAATTAAAGTATAGTTAACAATTTGTAATAATCAGTTGTAAATTGTTGATTTGAGATTTTCAAATTCACAACTTCAAATTGAAGTATAGTTAACAATTTGTAATTATCAGTTCTAAATTGTTTATTTGAGAATTTCAAATTCACAACTTCAAATTGAAGTATAGTTAACAATTTGTAATTATTAATTCTAAATTGTTTATTTGAGAATTTCAAATTCACAACTTCAAATTGAAGTATATTTAATAATTTGAAATTATTAATTCTAAATTGTTTATTTGAGAATTTCAAATTCACAACTCCAAATTGAAGTATAGTTCACAATTTGTAATTATCAGTTCTAAAATGTTTATTTGAAAATTTTAAATTCACAACTTCAAATTGAAGTATAGTTAACAATTTATAATTTATAGTTCTAAATTGTTTATTTGAGAATTTTAAATTCACAACTTCAAATTTAAGTATTGTTAACAATTTGTAATTATTAGTTCTAAATTGTTTATTTGAGAATTTCAAATTCACAACTTCAAATTGAAGTATAGTTATCAATTTGTAATTATTAATTCTAAATTGTTTATTTGAGAATTTCAAATTCACAACTTCAAATTGAAGTATATTTAATAATTTGAAATTATTAATTCTAAATTGTTTATTTGAGAATTTCAAATTCACAACTTCAAATTGAAGTATAGTTAACAATTTGTAATTATCAGTTCTAAATTGTTTATTAGAAAATTTCAAATTCACAACTTCAAATTGAAGTATAGTTAACAATTTGTAATTATTAATTCTAAATTGTTTATTTGAGAATTTCAAATTCACAACTTCAAATTGAAGTATAGTTAACAATTTGTAATTATCAGTTCTAAATTGTTTATTTGAGAATTTCAAATTCACAACTTCAAATTGAAGTATAGTTAATAATTTGAAATTATTAATTCTAAATTGTTTATTTGAGAATTTCAAATTCACAACTTCAAATTGAAGTATAGTTAACAATTTGAAATTATTAATTCTAAATTGTTTATTTGAGAATTTCAAATTCACAACTTCAAATTGAAGTATAGTTAACAATTTGTAATTATTAATTCTAAATTGTTTATTTGAGAATTTCAAATTCACAACTTCAAATTGAAGTATAGTTAATAATTTGAAATTATTAATTCTAAATTGTTTATTTGAGAATTTCAAATTCACAACTTCAAATGAAGTATAGTTAATAATTTGAAATTATTAATTCTAAATTGTTTATTTGAGAATTTCAAATTCACAACTTCAAATTGAAGTATAGTTAACAATTTGTAATTATTAGTTCTAAATTGTTTATTTGAGAATTTCAAATTCACAACTTCAAATTGAAGTATAGTTAACAATTTGTAATTATTAGTTCTAAATTGTTTATTTGAGAATTTCAAATTCACAACTTCAAATTGAAGTATAGTTAACAATTTGTAATTATTAATTCTAAATTGTTTATTTGAGAATTTCAAATTCACAACTTCAAATTGAAGTATAGTTAATAATTTGTAATTATTAATTCTAAATTGTTTATTTGAGAATTTCAAATTCACAACTTCAAATTGAAGTATAGTTAATAATTTGTAATTATTAATTCTAAATTGTTTATTTGAGAATTTCAAATTCACAACTTCAAATTGAAGTATAGTTAACAATTTGTAATTATTAATTCTAAATTGTTTATTTGAGAATTTCAAATTCACAACTTCAAATTGAAGTATAGTTAACAATTTGTAATTATTAATTCTAAATTGTTTATTTGAGAATTTCAAATTCACAACTTCAAATTGAAGTATAGTTAATAATTTGTAATTATTAATTCTAAATTGTTTATTTGAGAATTTCAAATTCACAACTTCAAATTGAAGTATAGTTAACAATTTGTAATTATTAGTTCTAAATTGTTTATTTGAGAATTTCAAATTCACAACTTCAAATTTAAGTATAGTTAACAATTTGTAATTATTAGTTCTAAATTGTTTATTTGAGAATTTCAAATTCACAACTTCAAATTGAAGTATAGTTAACAATTTGTAATTATTAATTCTAAATTGTTTATTTGAGAATTTCAAATTCACAACTTCAAATTGAAGTATAGTTAATAATTTGAAATTATTAATTCTAAATTGTTTATTTGAGAATTTCAAATTCACAACTTCAAATTGAAGTATAGTTAACAATTTGTAATTATCAGTTCTAAATTGTTTATTTGAGAATTTCAAATTCACAACTTCAAATTGAAGTATAGTTAATAATTTGTAATTATTAATTCTAAATTGTTTATTTGAGAATTTCAAATTCACAACTTCAAATTAAAGTATAGTTAACAATTTGTAATTATTAATTCTAAATTGTTTATTTGAGAATTTCAAATTCACAACTTCAAATTGAAGTATAGTTAACAATTTGTAATTATTAATTCTAAATTGTTTATTTAAGAATTTCAAATTCACAACTTCAAATTGAAGTATAGTTAACAATTTGAATTATTAATTCTAAATTGTTTATTTGAGAATTTCAAATTCACAACTTCAAATTGAGTATAGTTAACAATTTGAATTATTAATTCTAAATTGTTTATTTGAGAATTTCAAATTCACAACTTCAAATTGAAGTATAGTTAACAATTTGTAATTATTAATTCTAAATTGTTTATTTGAGAATTTCAAATTCACAACTTCAAATTAAGTATAGTTAACAATTTGTAATTATTAATTCTAAATTGTTTATTTGAGAATTTCAAATTCACAACTTCAAATTGAGTATAGTTAACAATTTGTAATTATTAATTCTAAATTGTTTATTTGAGAATTTCAAATTCACAACTTCAAATTGAAGTATAGTTAACAATTTGTAATTATTAATTCTAAATTGTTTATTTGAAATTTCAAATTCACAACTTCAAATTGAGTATAGTTAACAATTTGTAATTATTAATTCTAAATTGTTTATTTGAAATTTCAAATTCACAACTTCAAATTGAATATAGTTAATCAATTTGTAATTATTAATTCTAAATTGTTTATTTGAAATTTCAAATTCACAACTTCAAATTGAGTATAGTTAACAATTTGTAATTATTATTCTAAATTGTTTATTTGAAATTTCAAATTCACAACTTCAAATTAAAGTATAGTTAAAATTTGTAATTATTAATTCTAAATTGTTTATTTGAGAATTTCAAATTCACAACTTCAAATTAAAGTATAGTTAAAATTTGAAATTATTAATTCTAAATTGTTTATTTGAGAATTTCAAATTCACAACTTCAAATTGAGTATAGTTAACAATTTGTAATTATTAATTCTAAATTGTTTATTTGAGAATTTCAAATTCACAACTTCAAATTGAGTATAGTTAATAATTTGAAAATTATTAATTCTAAATTGTTTATTTGAGAATTTCAAATTCACAACTTCAAATTGAGTATAGTTAACAATTTGTAATTATTAATTCTAAATTGTTTATTTGAGAATTTCAAATTCACAACTTCAAATTGAGTATAGTTAACAATTTGATAATTATTAATTCTAAATTGTTTATTTGAGAATTTCAAATTCACAACTTCAAATTGAGTATAGTTAACAATTTGTAATTATTAATTCTAAATTGTTTATTTGAGAATTTCAAATTCACAACTTCAAATTGAGTATAGTTAACAATTTGAAATTATTAATTCTAAATTGTTTATTTGAGAATTTCAAATTCACAACTTCAAATTGAAGTATAGTTAACAATTTGTAATTATTAATTCTAAATTGTTTATTTGAGAATTTCAAATTCACAACTTCAAATTGAGTATAGTTAATAATTTGAAATTATTAATTCTAAATTGTTTATTTGAGAATTTCAAATTCACAACTTCAAATTGAAGTATAGTTAACAATTTGTAATTATTAATTCTAAATTGTTTATTTGAGAATTTCAAATTCACAACTTCAAATTGAAGTATAGTTAATAATTTGAAATTATTAATTCTAAATTGTTTATTTGAGAATTTCAAATTCACAACTTCAAATTGAAGTATAGTTAATAATTTGAAATTATTAATTCTAAATTGTTTATTTGAGAATTTCAAATTCACAACTTCAAATTAAGTATAGTTAACAATTTGTAATTATCAGTTCTAAATTGTTTATTTGAGAATTTCAAATTCACAACTTCAAATTAAAGGGTATAGTTAACAATTTGTAATTATCAGTTCTAAATTGTTTATTTGAGAATTTCAAATTCACAACTTCAAATTGAAGGTTAGTTAACAATTTGTAATTATCAGTTTTAAATTGTTTATTTGAGAATTTCAAATTCACAACTTCAAATTGAAGTATAGTTAACAATTTGTAATTATTAATTTAAATTGTTTATTGATAATTTCAAATTAACAACTTCAAATTGAAGTATAGTTAATAATTTGAAATTATTAATTTAAAATTGTTTATTTGAGAATTTCAAATTCACAACTTCAAATTGAAGTATAGTTAATAATTTGTAATTATTAATTCTAAATTGTTTATTTGAGAATTTCAAATTCACAACTTCAAATTGAAGTATAGTTAATAATTTGAAATTATTAATTCTAAATTGTTTATTTGAGAATTTCAAATTCACAACTTCAAATTGAAGTATAGTTAATAATTTGTAATTATCAGTTCTAAATTGTTTATTTGAGAATTTTAAATTCACAACTTCAAATTGAAGTATAGTTAATAATTTATAATTTATAGTTCTAAATTGTTTATTTGAGAATTTTAAATTCACAACTTCAAATTTAAGTATTGTTAACAATTTGTAATTATTAGTTCTAAATTGTTTATTTGAGAATTTCAAATTCACAACTTCAAATTGAAGTATAGTTAATCAATTAGAAATTATTAATTCTAAATTGTTTATTTGAGAATTTCAAATTCACAACTTCAAATTGAAGTATAGTTAACAATTTGTAATTATTAATTCTAAATTGTTTATTTGAGAATTTCAAATTCATAACTTCAAATTGAAGTATAGTTAACAATTTGTAATTATTAATTCTAAATTGTTTATTTGAGAATTTCAAATTCACAACTTCAAATTGACGTATAGTTAATAACTTGAAATTATTAATTCTAAATTGTTTATTTGAAATTTCAAATTCACAACTTCAAATTAGGTATAGTTAACAATTTGTAATTTTTCAGTTCTAAATTGTTTATTTGAGAATTTCAAATTCACAACTTCAAATTAGGTATAGTTAACAATTTGTAATTATCAGTTCTAAATTGTTTATTTGAGAATTTCAAATTCACAACTTCAAATTGAAGTATAGTTAATAATTTGAAATTATTAATTCTAAATTGTTTATTTGAGAATTTCAAATTCACAACTTCAAATTGAAGTTTAGTTAACAATTTGTAATTATTAATTCTAAATTGTTTATTTGAGAATTTCTAAATTCACAACTTCAAATTGAAGTATAGTTAATAATTTGAAATTATTAATTCTAAATTGTTTATTTGAGAATTTCAAATTCACAACTTCAAATTGAAGTATAGTTAATAATTTGAATAATATTAATTCTAAATTGTTTATTTGAGAATTTCAAATCCACAACTTCAAATTGAAGTATAGTTAACAATTTATAATTATTAATTCTAAATTGTTTATTTGAGAATTTCAAATTCACAACTTCAAATTGAAGTATAGTTAACAATTTGAAATTATTAATTCTAAATTGTTATTTGAAATTTCAAATTCACAACTTCAAATTGAAGTATAGTTAATAATTTGAAATTATTAATTCTAAATTGTTTATTTGAGAATTTCAAATTCACAACTTCAAATTGAAGTATAGTTAACAATTTGTAATTATTAATTCTAAATTGTTTATTTGAGAATTTCAAATTCACAACTTCAAATTGAAGTATAGTTAACAATTTGTAATTATTAATTCTAAATTGTTTATTTGAGAATTTCAAATTCACAACTTCAAATTGAAGTATAGTTAACAATTTGTAATTATTAATTCTAAATTGTTTATTTGAGAATTTCAAATTCACAACTTCAAATTGAAGTATAGTTAACAATTTGTAATTATTAATTCTAAATTGTTTATTTGAGAATTTCAAATTCACAACTTCAAATTGAAGTATAGTTAATAATTTGAAATTATTAATTCTAAATTGTTTATTTGAGAATTTCAAATTCACAACTTCAAATTGAGTATAGTTAATAATTTGAAATTATTAATTCTAAATTGTTTATTTGAGAATTTCAAATTCACAACTTCAAATTGAGTATAGTTAACAATTTGAAATTATTAATTCTAAATTGTTTATTTGAGAATTTCAAATTCACAACTTCAAATTGAGTATAGTTAACAATTTGTAATTATTAATTCTAAATTGTTTATTTGAGAATTTCAAATTCACAACTTCAAATTGAGTATAGTTAACAATTTGTAATTATTAATTCTAAATTGTTTATTTGAGAATTTCAAATTCACAACTTCAAATTGAAGTATAGTTAATAATTTGAAATTATTAATTCTAAATTGTTTATTTGAAATTTCAAATTCACAACTTCAAATTGAGTATAGTTAATAATTTGAATTATTAATTCTAAATTGTTTATTTGAGAATTTCAAATTCACAACTTCAAATTTAGGTATAGTTAACAATTTGTAATTATCAGTTCTAAATTGTTTATTTGAGAATTTCAAATTCACAACTTCAAATTGAAGGTTAGTTAACAATTTGTAATTATCAGTTCTAAATTGTTTATTTGAGAATTTCAAATTCACAACTTCAAATTGAAGTATAGTTAACAATTTGTAATTATTAATTTTAAATTGTTTATTTGAAATTTCAAATTCACAACTTCAAATTGAAGTATAGTTAATAATTTGAAAATTATTAATTCTAAATTGTTTATTTGAGAATTTCAAATTCACAACTTCAAATTGAAGTATAGTTAACAATTTGAAATTATTAATTCTAAATTGTTTATTTGAGAATTTCAAATTCACAACTTCAAATTAAGTATAGTTAATAATTTGTAATTATTAATTCTAAATTGTTTATTTGAGAATTTCAAATTTACAACTTCAAATTGAAGTATAGTTAACAATTTGTAAATTATTAATTCTAAATTGTTTATTTGAAATTTCAAATTCACAACTTCAAATTGAGTATAGTTAACAATTTGTAATTATTATTCTAAATTGTTTATTTGAGAATTTCAAATTCACAACTTCAAATTAAAGTATAGTTAATAATTTGAAATTATTAATTCTAAATTGTTTATTTGAAATTTCAAATTCACAACTTCAAATTGAAGTATAGTTAATAATTTGAAATTATTAATTCTAAATTGTTTATTTGAAATTTCAAATTCACAACTTCAAATTGAGTATAGTTAATAATTTGTAATTATTAATTCTAAATTGTTTATTTGAAATTTCAAATTCACAACTTCAAATTGAAGTATAGTTAACAATTTGTAATTATTAATTCTAAATTGTTTATTTGAAATTTCAAATTCACAACTTCAAATTGAAGTATAGTTAACAATTTGTAATTATTAATTCTAAATTGTTTATTTGAAATTTCAAATTCACAACTTCAAATTAAGTATAGTTAACAATTTGTAATTATCAGTTCTAAATTGTTTATTTGAGAATTTCAAATTCACAACTTCAAATTGAAGTATAGTTAACAATTTGTAATTATTAATTCTAAATTGTTTATTTGAGAATTTCAAATTCACAACTTCAAATTAAGTATAGTTAATAATTTAAATTATTAATTCTAAATTGTTTATTTGAGAATTTCAAATTCACAACTTCAAATTAAGTATAGTTAATAATTTGAAATTATTAATTCTAAATTGTTTATTTGAAATTTCAAATTCACAACTTCAAATTGAAGTATAGTTAATAATTTGAAATTATTAATTCTAAATTGTTTATTTGAGAATTTCAAATTCACAACTTCAAATTGAAGTATAGTTAATAATTTGAAATTATTAATTCTAAATTGTTTATTTGAGAATTTCAAATTCACAACTTCAAATTGAAGTATAGTTAACAATTTGTAATTATTAATTCTAAATTGTTTATTTGAGAATTTCAAATTCACAACTTCAAATTGAGTATAGTTAACAATTTGTAATTATTAATTCTAAATTGTTTATTTGAGAATTTCAAATTCACAACTTCAAATTGAAGTATAGTTAATAATTTGATTATTAATTCTAAATTGTTTATTTGAGAATTTCAAATTCACAACTTCAAATTAAGTATAGTTAACAATTTGTAATTATCAGTTCTAAATTGTTTATTTGAGAATTTCAAATTCACAACTTCAAATTGAAGTATAGTTAACAATTTGTAATTATTAATTCTAAATTGTTTATTTGAGAATTTCAAATTCACAACTTCAAATTAAAGTATAGTTAATAATTTGAAATTATTAATTCTAAATTGTTTATTTGAGAATTTCAAATTCACAACTTCAAATTGAAGTATAGTTAATAATTTGAAAATATTAATTCTAAATTGTTTATTTGAGAATTTCAAATTTACAACTTCAAATTGAAGTATAGTTAACAATTTGAAATTATTAATTCTAAATTGTTTATTTGAGAATTTTAAATTCACAACTTCAAATTGAAGTATAGTTAACAATTTGTAATTATTACTTCTAAATTGTTTATTTGAGATTTTCTAATTCACAACTTCAAATTGAGTATAGTTAATAATTTGAAAGTATTAATTCTAAATTGTTTATTTGAGAATTTCAAATTCACAACTTAAAATTATTAGTTCTAAATTGTTTATTTGAGAATTTCAAATTCACAACTTCAAATTGAAGTATAGTTAACAATTTGTAATTATTAATTCTAAATTGTTTATTTGAGAATTTCAAATTCACAACTTCAAATTGAAGTATAGTTAATAATTTGAAATTATTAATTCTAAATTGTTTATTTGAGAATTTCAAATTCACAACTTCAAATTAAGTATAGTTAATAATTTGTAATTATTAATTCTAAATTGTTTATTTGAAATTTCAAATTCACAACTTCAAATTGAAGTATAGTTAATAATTTGTAATTATTAATTCTAAATTGTTTATTTGAGAATTTCAAATTCACAACTTCAAATTGAAGTATAGTTAAAATTTGTAATTATTAATACTAAAATGTTTATTTGAGAATTTCAAATTCACAACTTCAAATTGAAGTATAGTTAATAATTTGTAATTATTAATTCTAAATTGTTTATTTGAGAATTTCAAATTCACAACTTCAAATTAAGTATAGTTAATAATTTGTAATTATTAATTCTAAATTGTTTATTTGAGAATTTCAAATTCACAACTTCAAATTGAAGTATAGTTAATAATTTGTAATTATTAATTCTAAATTGTTTATTTGAGAATTTCAAATTCACAACTTCAAATTGAAGTATAGTTAATAATTTGTAATTATTAATTCTAAATTGTTTATTTGAGAATTTCAAATTCACAACTTCAAATTGAAGTATAGTTAATAATTTGAATTATTAATTCTAAATTGTTTATTTGAGAATTTCAAATTCACAACTTCAAATTGAGTATAGTTAATAATTTGAAATTATTAATTCTAAATTGTTTATTTGAGAATGTCAAATTCACAACTTCAAATTGAAGTATAGTTAATAACTTGAAATTATTAATTCTAAATTGTTTATTTGAGAATTTCAAATTCACAACTTCAAATTGAAGTATAGTTAACAATTTGTAATTATTAATTCTAAATTGTTTATTTGAAATTTCAAATTCACAACTTCAAATTGAAGTATAGTTAACAATTTGTAATTATTAATTCTAAATTGTTTATTTGAGAATATCAAATTCACAACTTCAAATTGAAGTATAGTTAATAATTTGTAATTATTAATTCTAAATTGTTTATTTGAGAATTTCAAATACACAACTTCAAATTGAAGTATAGTTAACAATTTGTAATTATTAATTCTAAATTGTTTATTTGAGAATTTCAAATTCACAACTTCAAATTGAAGTATAGTTAATAATTTGAATTATTAATTCTAAATTGTTTATTTGAGAATTTCAAATTCACAACTTCAAATTGAAGTATAGTTAATAATTTGAAATTATTAATTCTAAATTGTTTATTTGAAATTTCAAATTCACAACTTCAAATTGAAGTATAGTTAACAATTTGAAATTATTAATTCTAAATTGTTTATTTGAAATTTCAAATTCACAACTTCAAATTGAAGTATAGTTAATAATTTGTAATTATTAATTCTAAATTGTTTATTTGAGAATATCAAATTCACAACTTCAAATTGAAGTATAGTTAATAATTTGTAATTATTAATTCTAAATTGTTTATTTGAGAATTTCAAATTCACAACTTCAAATTGAAGTATATTTAATAATTTGAAATTATTAATTCTAAATTGTTTATTTGAGAATTTCAAATTTACAACTTCAAATTGAAGTATAGTTAACAATTTGTAATTTTCAGTTCTAAATTGTTTATTAGAAAATTTTAAATTCACAACTTCAAATTGAAGTATAGTTAACAATTTGTAATTATTAATTCTAAATTGTTTATTTGAGAATTTCAAATTCACAATTTCAAATTGAAGTATAGTTAATAATTTGAAATTATTAATGCTAAATAGTTTATTTGATAGTTTCAAATTCACAACTTCAAATTGAAGTATAGTTAACAATTTGTAATTATTAATTCTAAATTGTTTATTTGAGAATTTCAACATCACAGCTTCAAATTGAAGTATAGTTATTAACTTGAAATTATTAATTCTAAATTGTTTATTTGAGAATTTTAAATTTACAACTTCAAATTGAAGTATAGTTAACAATTTGTAATTATTAATTCTAAATTGTTTATTTGAGAATTTCAAATTCACTACTTCAAATTGAGTATAGTTAACAATTTGTAATATTTAATTCTAAATTGTTTATTTGAGAATTTCAAATTCAAACTTCAATTTGAAGTATAGTTAACAATTTGTAATTATCAGTTCTAAATTGTTTATTTGAGATTTTCAAATGCACAACTTCAAATTGAAGTACAGTTAACAATTTGTAATTATCAGTTCTAAATAGTTTATTTAAGAATTTCAAATTCACAACTTCAAATTGAAGTATAGTTAACATTTTGTAATTATTAATTCTAAATTGTTTATTTGAGAATTTCAAATTCACAACTTCAAATTGAAGTATAGTTAATAATTAGAAATTATTAATTCTAAATTGTTTATTTGAGAATTTCAAATTCACAACTTCAAATTGAAGTATAGTTAATAATTTGAAATTATTAATGCTAAATAGTTTATTTGATAGTTTCAAATTCACAACTTCAAATTGAAGTATAGTTCACAATTTGTAATTATTAGTTCTAAATTGTTTATTTGAGAATTTTAAATTCACAACTTCAAATTTAAGTTTTAGTTAACAATTTGTAATTATTAGTTCTAAATTGTTTATTTGAGAATTTTAAATTCACAACTTCAAATTGAAGTATAGTTATCAATTTGTAATTATTAATTCTAAATTGTTTATTTGAGAATTTCAAATTCACAACTTCAAATTGAAGTATATTTAATAATTTGAAATTATTAATTCTAAATTGTTTATTTGAGAATTTCAAATTCACAACTTCAAATTGAAGTATAGGTAACAATTTGTAATTATCAGTTCTAAATTGTTTATTAGAAAATTTCAAATTCACAACTTCAAATTGAAGTATAGTTAATAATTTAAAATTATTAATTCTAAATTGTTTATTTGAGAATTTCAAATTCACAATTTCAAATTGAAGTATAGTTAATAATTTGAAATTATTAATGCTAAATAGTTTATTTGATAGTTTCAAATTCACAACTTCAAATTGAAGTATAGTTAACAATTTGTAATTATTAATTCTAAATTGTTTATTTGAGAATTTCAACATCACAACTTCAAATTGAAGTATAGTTAATAACTTGAAATTATTAATTCTAAATTGTTTATTTGAGAATTTCAAATTTACAACTTCAAATTGAAGTATAGTTAACAATTTGTAATTATTAATTCTAAATTGTTTATTTGAGAATTTCAAATTCACTACTTCAAATTGAAGTATAGTTAACAATTTGTAATATTTAATTCTAAATTGTTTATTTGAGAATTTCAAATTCAAACTTCAATTTGAAGTATAGTTAACAATTTGTAATTATCAGTTGTAAATTGTTTATTTGAGATTTTCAAATGCACAACTTCAAATTGAAGTACAGTTAACAATTTGTAATTATCAGTTCTAAATAGTTTATTTAAGAATTTCAAATTCACAACTTCAAATTGAAGTATAGTTAACATTTTGTAATTATTAATTCTAAATTGTTTATTTGAGAATTTCAAATTCACAACTTCAAATTGAAGTATAGTTAATAATTAGAAATTATTAATTCTAAATTGTTTATTTGAGAATTTCAAATTCACAACTTCAAATTGAAGTATAGTTAATAATTTGAAATTATTAATGCTAAATAGTTTATTTGATAGTTTCAAATTCACAACTTCAAATTGAAGTATAGTTCACAATTTGTAATTATTAGTTCTAAATTGTTTATTTGAGAATTTTAAATTCACAACTTCAAATTTAAGTATTGTTAACAATTTGTAATTATTAGTTCTAAATTGTTTATTTGAGAATTTCAAATTCACAACTTCAAATTGAAGTATAGTTAACAATTTGTAATTATTAATTCTAAATTGTTTATTTGAGAATTTCAAATTCACAACTTCAAATTGAAGTATATTTAATAATTTGAAATTATTAATTCTAAATTGTTTATTTGAGAATTTCAAATTCACAACTTCAAATTGAAGTATAGTTAACAATTTGTAATTATCAGTTCTAAATTGTTTATTTGAAAATTTCAAATTCACAACTTCAAATTGAAGTATAGTTAATAATTAGAAATTTTAATTCTAAATTGTTTATTTGAGAATTTCAAATTTACAACTTTAAATTGAAGTATAGTTAACAATTTGTAATTATCAGTTCTAAATTGTTTATTTGAGAATTTCAAATTCACAACTTCAAATTGAAGTATAGTTAACAATTTGTAATTATTAATTTTAAATTGTTTATTTGAGAATTTCAAATTCACAACTTCAAATTGAAGTATAGTTAATAATTTGAATTATTAATTTAAATTGTTTATTTGAGAATTTCAAATTCACAACTTCAAATTGAAGTATAGTTAATAATTTGAAAATTATTAATTCTAAATTGTTTATTTGAGAATTTCAAATTACAACTTCAAATTGAAGTATAGTTAACAATTTGAAATTATTAATTTAAATTGTTTATTTGAGAATTTAAATTCACAACTTCAAATTGAAGTATAGTTAACAATTTGTAATTATTAATTCTAAATTGTTTATTTGAGAATTTCAAATTACAACTTCAAATTGAAGTATAGTTAATAATTTGAAATTATTAATTCTAAATTGTTTATTTGAGAATTTAAATTCACAACTTCAAATTGAAGTATAGTTAACAATTTGTAATTATTAATTTTAAATTGTTTATTTGAGAATTTCAAATTCACAACTTCAAATTTAAGTATAGTTAACAATTTGTAATTATTAGTTCTAAATTGTTTATTTGAGAATTTCAAATTCACAACTTCAAATTGAAGTATAGTTAACAATTTGTAATTATCAGTTCTAAATTGTTTATTTGAGAATTTCAAATTCACAACTTCAAATTGAAGTATAGTTAACAATTTGTAATTATAGTTTAAATTGTTTATTTGAGAATTTCAAATTCACAACTTCAAATTGAAGTATAGTTAACAATTTGTAATTTTTAAAGTTTAAATTGTTTATTGAGAATTTCAAATTCACAACTTCAAATTGAAGTATAGTTAATAATTTAAATTATTAATTCTAAATTGTTTATTTGAGAATTTCAAATTCACAACTTCAAATTGAAGTATAGTTAACAATTTGTAATTATTAATTCTAAATTGTTTATTTGAGAATTTCAAATTCACAACTTCAAATTGAAGTATAGTTAACAATTTGTAATTATTAATTCTAAATTGTTTATTTGAGAATTTCAAATTCACAACTTCAAATTGAAGTATAGTTAATAATTTGATAATTATTAATTCTAAATTGTTTATTTGAGAATTTCAAATTCACAACTTCAAATTGAAGTATAGTTAATAATTTGTAATTATTAATTCTAAATTGTTTATTTGAGAATTTCAAATTCACAACTTCAAATTGAAGTATAGTTAATAATTTGTAATTATCAATTCTAAATTGTTTATTTGAGAATTTCAAATTCACAACTTCAAATTGAAGTATAGTTAATAATTTGAAATTATTAATTCTAAATTGTTTATTTGAGAATTTCAAATTACAACTTCAAATTGAAGTATAGTTAACAATTTGTAATTATTAATTCTAAATTGTTTATTTGAGAATTTCAAATTCACAACTTCAAATTGAAGTATAGTTAACAATTTGTAATTATTAATTCTAAATTGTTTATTTGAGAATTTCAAATTCACAACTTCAAATTGAAGTATAGTTAATAATTTGAAATTATTAATTTAAATTGTTTATTTGAGAATTTCAAATTCACAACTTAAAATTTTAAAGGTATAGTTAACAATTTGTAATTATCAGTTCTAAATTGTTTATTTGAGAATTTCAAATTCACAACTTCAAATTGAAGTTAGTTAACAATTTGTAATTATCAGTTCTAAATTGTTTATTTGAGAATTTCAAATTCACAACTTCAAATTGAAGTATAGTTAATAATTTGAAATTATTAATTTAAATTGTTTATTTGAGAATTTTAAATTCACAACTTCAAATTGAAGTATAGTTAACAATTTGTAATTATTAATTCTAAATTGTTTATTTGAGAATTTTCTAATTCACAACTTCAAATTGAAGTATAGTTAATAATTTGAAATTATTAATTCTAAATTGTTTATTTGAGAATTTCAAATTCACAACTTCAAATTGAAGTATAGTTAATAATTTGAAATTATTAATTCTAAATTGTTTATTTGAGAATTTCAAATTCAAACTTCAAATGAAGTATAGTTAACAATTTGTAATTATTAATTCTAAATTGTTTATTTGAGAATTTCAAATTTACAACTTCAAATTGAAGTATAGTTAATAATTTGTAATTATCAGTTCTAAATTGTTTATTTGAGAATTTAAATTCACAACTTCAAATTGAAGTATAGTTAACAATTTGTAATTTATAGTTCTAAATTGTTTATTTGAGAATTTCAAATTCACAACTTCAAATTGAAGTATAGTTAACAATTTGTAATTATTAATTCTAAATTGTTTATTTGAGAATTTCAAATTCACAACTTCAAATTGAAGTATATTTAAATCAATTTGTAATTATTAATTCTAAATTGTTTATTTGAGAATTTCAAATTCACAACTTCAAATTGAAGTATAGTTAAAATTTGTAATTATTAATTCTAAATTGTTTATTTGAGAATTTCAAATTCACAACTTCAAATTGAAGTATAGTTAACAATTTGTAATTATTAATTCTAAATTGTTTATTTGAGAATTTCAAATTTACAACTTCAAATTGAAGTATAGTTAATAATTTGTAATTTTAATTCTAAATTGTTTATTTATGAATTTCAAATTCACAACTTCAAATTAAAGTATAGTTAACAATTTGTAATTATCAGTTCTAAATTGTGTTATTGAGAATTTCAAATTCACAACTTCAAATTGAAGTATAGTTAACAATTTGTAATTATTAATTCTAAATTTTTTATTTGAGAATTTCAAATTCACAACTTCAAATTGAAGTAAAGCTAATAATTTGAAATTATTATTTCTAAATTGTTTATTTGAGAATTTGAAATTCACAACTTCAAATTGAAGTATAGTCAACAATTTGTAATTATCAGTTCTAAATTGTTTATTTGAGAATTTCAAATTCACAACTTCAAATTGAGTATAGTTAACAATTTGTAATTATTAATTCTAAATTGTTTATTTGAGAATTTCAAATTCACAACTTCAAATTAGTATAGTTAACAATTTGTAATTATTAATTCTAAATTGTTTATTTGAGAATTTCAAATTCACAACTTCAAATTGAGTATAGTTAATAACTTGAAATTATTAATTCTAAATTGTTTATTTGAGAATTTCAAATTCACAACTTCAAATTTAGGTATAGTTAACAATTTGTAATTATCAGTTCTAAATTGTTTATTTGAGAATTTCAAATTCACAACTTCAAATTGAAGGTTAGTTAACAATTTGTAATTATCAGTTCTAAATTGTTTATTTGAAATTTCAAATTCACAACTTCAAATTGAAGGTTAGTTAACAATTTGTAATTATCAGTTTAAATTGTTTATTTGAGAATTTCAAATTCACAACTTCAAATTGAAGTATAGTTAACAATTTGTAATTATTAATTTTAAATTGTTTTATTGAAATTTCAAATTAACAACTTCAAATTGAAGTATAATTAATAATTTGAAATTATTAATTCTAAATTGTTTATTTGAAATTTCAAATTCACAACTTCAAATTGATATAGTTAATAATTTGAAAATATTAATTCTAAATTGTTTATTTGAGAATTTCAAATTTACAACTTCAAATTGAAGTATAGTTAACAATTTGAAATTATTAATTCTAAATTGTTTATTTGAGAATTTTAAATTCACAACTTCAAATTGAGTATAGTTAACAATTTGTAATTATTACTTCTAAATTATTTATTTGAGATTTTCTAATTCACAACTTCAAATTGAAGTATAGTTAATAATTTGAAAGTATTAATTCTAAATTGTTTATTTGAGAATTTCAAATTCACAACTTCAAATTAAGTATAGTTAATAATTTGAAATTATTAATTCTAAATTGTTTATTTGAGAATTTCAAATTCACAACTTCAAATTGAGTATAGTTAACAATTTGTAATTATTAATTCTAAATTGTTTATTTGAGAATTTCAAATTCACAACTTCAAATTGAAGTATAGTTAACAATTTGTAATTATCAGTTCTAAATTGTTTATTTGAGAATTTCAAATTCACAACTTCAAATTGAAGTATAGTTAACAATTTGTAATTATTAATTCTAAATTGTTTATTTGAGAATTTCAAATTCACAACTTCAAATTGAGTATAGTTAATAATTTGTAATTATTAATTCTAAATTGTTTATTTGAAATTTCAAATTCACAACTTCAAATTGAAGTATAGTTAATAATTTGAAATTATTAATTCTAAATTGTTTATTTGAGAATTTCAAATTCACAACTTCAAATTGAAGTATAGTTAATAATTTGAAATTATTAATTCTAAATTGTTTATTTGAGAATTTCAAATTCACAACTTCAAATTGAAGTATAGTTAATAATTTGAAATTATTAATTCTAAATTGTTTATTTGAGAATTTCAAATTACAACTTCAAATTGAAGTATAGTTAATAATTTGTAATTATTAATTTAAATTGTTTATTTGAGAATTTCAAATTCACAACTTCAAATTGAAGTATAGTTAACAATTTGTAATTATTAATTCTAAATTGTTTATTTGAGAATTTCAAATTCACAACTTCAAATTGAGTATAGTTAATAATTTGAAATTATTAATTCTAAATTGTTTATTTGAGAATTTCAAATTCACAACTTCAAATTGAGTATAGTTAATAATTTGAAATTATTAATTCTAAATTGTTTATTTGAGAATTTCAAATTCACAACTTCAAATTGAAGTATAGTTAACAATTTGTAATTATTAATTCTAAATTGTTTATTTGAGAATTTCAAATTCACAACTTCAAATTGAAGTATAGTTAACAATTTGTAATTATTAATTTAAATTGTTTATTTGAGAATTTCAAATTCACAACTTCAAATTGAAGTATAGTTAATAATTTGTAATTATTAATTCTAAATTGTTTATTTGAGAATTTCAAATTCACAACTTCAAATTGAAGTATAGTTAATAATTTGTAATTATTAATTTAAATTGTTTATTTGAGAATTTCAAATTTACAACTTCAAATTGAAGTATAGTTAATAATTTGAAATTATTAATTCTAAATTGTTTATTTGAGAATTTCAAATTCACAACTTCAAATTGAAGTATAGTTAACAATTTGTAATTATTATTCTAAATTGTTTATTTGAGAATTTTAAATTCACAACTTCAAATTGAAGTATAGTTAACAATTTGTAATTATTAATTCTAAATTGTTTATTTGAGAATTTCAAATTCACAACTTCAAATTGAAGTATAGTTAATAATTTGAAATTATTAATTCTAAATTGTTTATTTGAGAATTTCAAATTCACAACTTCAAATTGAAGTATAGTTATTAATTTGAATATATTAATTCTAAATTGTTTATTTGAGAATTTCAAATTTACAACTTCAAATTGAAGTATAGTTAACAATTTGAAATTATTAATTCTAAATTGTTTATTTGAGAATTTTAAATTCACAACTTCAAATTGAAGTATAGTTAACAATTTGTAATTATTACTTCTAAATTGTTTATTTGAGATTTTCTAATTCACAACTTCAAATTGAAGTATAGTTAATAATTTGAAAGTATTAATTCTAAATTGTTTATTTGAGAATTTCAAATTCACAACTTAAATGAAGTATAGTTAATAACTTGAAATTATTAATTCTAAATTGTTTATTTGAGAATTTCAAATTCATAACTTCAAACTGAAGTATAGTTAACAATTTGTAATTATTAATTCTAAATTGTTTATTTGAGAATTTCAAATTCACAACTTCAAATTGAAGTATAGTTAACAATTTGTAATTTTAATTCTAAATTGTTTATTTGAGAATTACAAATTCACAACTTCAAATTAAAGTATAGTTAAAATTTGTAATTATCAGTTCTAAATTGTTTATTTGAGAATTTCAAATTCACAACTTCAAATTGAAGTATAGTTAACAATTTGTAATTATTAATTCTAAATTGTTTATTTGAGAATTTCAAATTTACAACTTCAAATTGAAGTATAGTTAATAATTTGTAATTTATAATTCTAAATTGTTTATTTAAGAATTTCAAATTCACAACTTCAAATTAAAGTATAGTTAACAATTTGTAATTATCAGTTCTAAATTGTTTATTTGAGAATTTCAAATTCACAACTTCAAATTGAAGTATAGTTAATAATTTGAAATTATTAATTCTAAATTGTTTATTTGAGAATTTCAAATTCACAACTTCAAATTAGGTATAGTTAACAATTTGTAATTATTAATTCTAAATTGTTTATTTGAGAATTTCAAATTAACAACTTCAAATTGAAGTATAGTTAACAATTTGTAATTATTAATTCTAAATTGTTTATTTGAGAATTTCAAATTCACAACTTCAAATTGAAGTATAGTTAACAATTTGTAATTATTAATTCTAAATTGTTTATTTGAGAATTTCAAATTCACAACTTCAAATTGAAGTATAGTTAATAATTTGAAATTATTAATTCTAAATTGTTTATTTGAGAATTTCAAATTCACAACTTCAAATTGAAGTATAGTTAACAATTTGTAATTATCAGTTCTAAATTGTTTATTTGAAAATTTCAAATTCACAACTTCAAATTGAAGTATAGTTAACAATTTGTAATTATATTCTAAATTGTTTATTTGAGAATTTCAAATTCACAACTTCAAATTGAAGTATAGTTAACAATTTGTAATTATTAGTTCTAAATTGTTTATTTGAGAATTTCAAATTCACAACTTCAAATTGAAGTATAGTTAATAATTTGTAATTATTAATTCTAAATTGTTTATTTGAGAATTTCAAATTCACAACTTCAAATTGAAGTATAGTTAATAATTTGTAATTATTAATTCTAAATTGTTTATTTGAGAATTTCAAATTCACAACTTCAAATTGAAGTATAGTTAACAATTTGTAATTATTAATTCTAAATTGTTTATTTGAGAATTTCAAATTCACAACTTCAAATTGAAGTATAGTTAACAATTTGTAATTATTAATTCTAAATTGTTTATTTGAGAATTTCAAATTTACAACTTCAAATTGAAGTATAGTTAATAATTTGTAATTTTAATTCTAAATTGTTTATTTAGAATTTCAAATTCACAACTTCAAATTGAAGTATAGTTAACAATTTGAAATTATTAATTCTAAATTGTTTATTTGAGAATTTCAAATTCACAACTTCAAATTGAAGTATAGTTAACAATTTGTAATTATTAATTCTAAATTGTTTATTTGAGAATTTCAAATTCACAACTTCAAATTGAAGTATAGTTAATAATTTGAAATTATTAATTCTAAATTGTTTATTTGAGAATTTCAAATTCACAACTTCAAATTGAAGTATAGTTAATAATTTGAAATTATTAATTCTAAATTTTTTATTTGAAATTTCAAATTCACAACTTCAAATTGAAGTATAGTTAATAATTTGAAATTATTAATTCTAAATTGTTTATTTGAGAATTTCAAATTCACAACTTCAAATTGAAGTATAGTTAACAATTTGTAATTATTAATTCTAAATTGTTTATTTGAGAATTTCAAATTCACAACTTCAAATTGAAGTATAGTTAATAATTTGTAATTATTAATTCTAAATTGTTTATTTGAGAATTTCAAATTCACAACTTCAAATTGAAGTATAGTTAACAATTTGTAATTATTAATTCTAAATTGTTTATTTGAGAATTTCAAATTCACAACTTCAAATTGAAGTATAGTTAACAATTTGTAATTATTAATTCTAAATTGTTTATTTGAGAATTTCAAATTCACAACTTCAAATTGAAGTATAGTTAATAATTTGAAATTATTAATTCTAAATTGTTTATTTGAGAATTTCAAATTCACAACTTCAAATTGAGTATAGTTAATAATTTGAATAATTAATTCTAAATTGTTTATTTGAGAATTTCAAATTCACAACTTCAAATTGAAGTATAGTTAACAATTTGTAATTATTAATTCTAAATTGTTTATTTGAGAATTTCAAATTCACAACTTCAAATTGAAGTATAGTTAACAATTTGTAATTATCAGTTTAAATTGTTTATTTGAGAATTTCAAATTCACAACTTCAAATTGAAGTATAGTTAACAATTTGTAATTATTAATTTAAATTGTTTATTTGAGAATTTCAAATTCACAACTTCAAATTGAAGTATAGTTAATAATTTGAATTATTAATTCTAAATTGTTTATTTGAGAATTTCAAATTTACAACTTCAAATTGAAGTATAGTTAACAATTTGTAATTATTAATTCTAAATTGTTTATTTGAGAATTTCAAATTCACAACTTCAAATTGAAGTATAGTTAATAATTTGTAATTATTAATTCTAAATTGTTTATTTGAGAATTTCAAATTCACAACTTCAAATTGAAGTATAGTTAATAATTTGAATTATTAATTCTAAATTGTTTATTTGAGAATTTCAAATTCACAACTTCAAATTGAAGTATAGTTAATAATTTGTAATTATTAATTCTAAATTGTTTATTTGAGAATTTCAAATTCACAACTTCAAATTGAAGTATAGTTAATAATTTGTAATTATTAATTCTAAATTGTTTATTTGAGAATTTCAAATTCACAACTTCAAATTGAAGTATAGTTAACAATTTGTAATTATCAGTTCTAAATTGTTTATTTGAGAATTTCAAATTCACAACTTCAAATTGAAGTATAGTTAACAATTTGTAATTATTAATTCTAAATTGTTTATTTGAGAATTTCAAATTCACAACTTCAAATTGAGTATAGTTAATAATTTGTAATTATTAATTCTAAATTGTTTATTTGAAATTTCAAATTCACAACTTCAAATTGAAGTATAGTTAATAATTTGAAATTATTAATTCTAAATTGTTTATTTGAGAATTTCAAATTCACAACTTCAAATTGAAGTATAGTTAATAATTTGTAATTATTAATTCTAAATTGTTTATTTGAGAATTTCAAATTCACAACTTCAAATTGAGTATAGTTAACAATTTGTAATTATTAATTCTAAATTGTTTATTTGAGAATTTCAAATTCACAACTTCAAATTGAAGTATAGTTAATAATTTGTAATTATTAATTCTAAATTGTTTATTTGAGAATTTCAAATTCACAACTTCAAATTGAAGTATAGTTAATAATTTGAATTATTAATTCTAAATTGTTTATTTGAGAATTTCAAATTCACAACTTCAAATTGAAGTATAGTTAACAATTTGTAATTATTAATTCTAAATTGTTTATTTGAGAATTTCAAATTCACAACTTCAAATTGAGTATAGTTAATAATTTGAAATTATTAATTCTAAATTGTTTATTTGAGAATTTCAAATTCACAACTTCAAATTAAGTATAGTTAACAATTTGTAATTATTAATTCTAAATTGTTTATTTGAGAATTTCAAATTCACAACTTCAAATTGAAGTATAGTTAACAATTTGTAATTATTAATTCTAAATTGTTTATTTGAGAATTTCAAATTCACAACTTCAAATTGAAGTATAGTTAACAATTTGTAATTTTAATTCTAAATTGTTTATTTGAGAATTTCAAATTCACAACTTCAAATTGAAGTATAGTTAACAATTTGTAATTATTAATTCTAAATTGTTTATTTGAGAATTTCAAATTCACAACTTCAAATTGAAGTATAGTTAACAATTTGTAATTATTAATTCTAAATTGTTTATTTGAGAATTTCAAATTCACAACTTCAAATTGAAGTATAGTTAATAATTTGTAATTATTAATTCTAAATTGTTTATTTGAGAATTTCAAATTCACAACTTCAAATTGAAGTATAGTTAACAATTTGTAATTATTAATTCTAAATTGTTTATTTGAGAATTTCAAATTCACAACTTCAAATTGAAGTATAGTTAACAATTTGTAATTATTAATTCTAAATTGTTTATTTGAGAATTTCAAATTCACAACTTCAAATTGAAGTATAGTTAACAATTTGTAATTATATTCTAAATTGTTTATTTGAGAATTTCAAATTCACAACTTCAAATTAAAGTATAGTTAACAATTTGTAATTATTAATTCTAAATTGTTTATTTGAGAATTTCAAATTCACAACTTCAAATTGAGTATAGTTAATAATTTGAAATTATTAATTCTAAATTGTTTATTTGAGAATTTCAAATTCACAACTTCAAATTGAAGTATAGTTAAAATTTGAAATTATTAATTCTAAATTGTTTATTTGAGAATTTCAAATTCACAACTTCAAATTGAAGTATAGTTAACAATTTGAAATTATTAATTCTAAATTGTTTATTTGAGAATTTCAAATTCACAACTTCAAATTAAGTATAGTTAACAATTTGAAATTATTAATTCTAAATTGTTTATTTGAGAATTTCAAATTTACAACTTCAAATTGAATATAGTTAACAATTTGTAATTATTAATTCTAAATTGTTAATTTGAGAATTTCAAATTCACAACTTCAAATTGAAGTATAGTTAATAATTTGAAATTATTAATTCTAAATTGTTTATTTGAGAATTTCAAATTCACAACTTCAAATTGAATATAGTTAACAATTTGTAATTATTAATTCTAAATTGTTAATTTGAGAATTTCAAATTCACAACTTCAAATTAAAGTATAGTTAACAATTTGTAATTATTAATTCTAAATTGTTTATTTGAGAATTTCAAATTCACAACTTCAAATTAAGTATAGTTAACAATTGTAATTATTAATTCTAAATTGTTTATTTGAGAATTTCAAATTCACAACTTCAAATTAAGTATAGTTAACAATTTGTAATTATTAATTCTAAATTGTTTATTTGAGAATTTCAAATTCACAACTTCAAATTAGTATAGTTAATAATTTGTAATTATTAATTCTAAATTGTTTATTTGAAATTTCAAATTCACAACTTCAAATTAGTATAGTTAATAATTTGAAATTATTAATTCTAAATTGTTTATTTGAGAATTTCAAATTCACAACTTCAAATTGAGTATAGTTAATAATTTGAAATTATTAATTCTAAATTGTTTATTTGAAATTTCAAATTCACAACTTCAAATTGAAGTATAGTTAATAATTTGAAATTATTAATTCTAAATTGTTTATTTGAGAATTTCAAATTCACAACTTCAAATTAAAGTATAGTTAATAATTTGAATTATTAATTCTAAATTGTTTATTTGAAATTTCAAATTCACAACTTCAAATTAAGTATAGTTAACAATTTGTAATTATTAATTCTAAATTGTTTATTTGAGAATTTCAAATTCACAACTTCAAATTGAAGTATAGTTAACAATTTGTAATTATTAATTCTAAATTGTTTATTTGAGAATTTCAAATTCACAACTTCAAATTGAAGTATAGTTAATAATTTGTAATTATTAATTCTAAATTGTTTATTTGAAATTTCAAATTCACAACTTCAAATTGAAGTATAGTTAATAATTTGTAATTATTAATTCTAAATTGTTTATTTGAAATTTCAAATTCACAACTTCAAATTGAGTATAGTTAACAATTTGTAATTATTAATTCTAAATTGTTTATTTGAGAATTTCAAATTCACAACTTCAAATTGAAGTATAGTTAATAATTTGAAATTATTAATTCTAAATTGTTTATTTGAGAATTTCAAATTCACAACTTCAAATTGAGTATAGTTAATAATTTGAAATTATTAATTCTAAATTGTTTATTTGAAATTTCAAATTCACAACTTCAAATTGAAGTATAGTTAACAATTTGTAATTATTAATTCTAAATTGTTTATTTGAGAATTTCAAATTCACAACTTCAAATTAAGTATAGTTAACAATTTGTAATTATTAATTCTAAATTGTTTATTTGAAATTTCAAATTCACAACTTCAAATTGAAGTATAGTTAACAATTTGAATTATTAATTCTAAATTGTTTATTTGAAATTTCAAATTCACAACTTCAAATTGAAGTATAGTTAATAATTTGAAATTATTAATTCTAAATTGTTTATTTGAGAATTTCAAATTCACAACTTCAAATTGAGTATAGTTAACAATTTGTAATTATTAATTCTAAATTGTTTATTTGAAATTTCAAATTCACAACTTCAAATTGAAGTATAGTTAACAATTTGTAATTATAATTCTAAATTGTTTATTTGAGAATTTCAAATTCACAACTTCAAATTAAGTATAGTTAACAATTTGTAATTATTAATTCTAAATTGTTTATTTGAAATTTCAAATTCACAACTTCAAATTAGTATAGTTAATAATTTGTAATTATTAATTCTAAATTGTTTATTTGAGAATTTCAAATTCACAACTTCAAATTGAAGTATAGTTAATAATTTGAATTATTAATTCTAAATTGTTTATTTGAGAATTTCAAATTCACAACTTCAAATTGAAGTATAGTTAATAATTTGAAATTATTAATTCTAAATTGTTTATTTGAAATTTCAAATTCACAACTTCAAATTGAAGTATAGTTAACAATTTGTAATTATTAATTCTAAATTGTTTATTTGAGAATTTCAAATTCACAACTTCAAATTGAAGTATAGTTAATAATTTGAAATTATTAATTCTAAATTGTTTATTTGAAATTTCAAATTCACAACTTCAAATTGAGTATAGTTAACAATTTGTAATTATTAATTCTAAATTGTTTATTTGAGAATTTCAAATTCACAACTTCAAATTGAAGTATAGTTAACAATTTGTAATTATTAATTCTAAATTGTTTATTTGAGAATTTCAAATTCACAACTTCAAATTGAAGTATAGTTAACAATTTGTAATTATTAATTCTAAATTGTTTATTTGAGAATTTCAAATTCACAACTTCAAATTGAAGTATAGTTAACAATTTGTAATTTTCAGTTCTAAATTGTTTATTTGAGAATTTCAAATTCACAACTTCAAATTGAAGTATAGTTAACAATTTGTAATTATTAATTCTAAATTGTTTATTTGAGAATTTCAAATTCACAACTTCAAATTGAAGTATAGTTAATAATTTGAAATTATTAATTCTAAATTGTTTATTTGAGAATTTCAAATTCACAACTTCAAATTAAAGTATAGTTAATAATTTGAAATTATTAATTCTAAATAGTTTATTTGAGAGTTTCAAATTCACAACTTCAAATTGAAGTATAGTTAACAATTTGTAATTTTTAAAGTTCTAAATTGTTTATTTGAGAATTTTAAATTCACAACTTCAAATTGAAGTATAGTTAACAATTTGTAATTATTAGTTCTAAATTGTTTATTTGAGAATTTCAAATTCACAACTTCAAATTGAAGTATAGTTAACAATTTGTAATTATTAATTCTAAATTGTTTATTTGAGAATTTCAAATTCACAACTTCAAATTGAAGTATAGTTAATAATTAGAAATTATTAATTCTAAATTGTTTATTTGAGAATTTCAAATTCACAACATCAAATTGAAGTATAGTTAATAATTTGAAATTATTAATGCTAAATAGTTTATTTGAGAGTTTCAAATTCACAACTTCAAATTGAAGTATAGTTAACAATTTGTAATTATTAATTCTAAATTGTTTATTTGAGAATTTCAACATCACAACTTCAAATTGAAGTATAGTTAATAATTTGAAATTATTAATTCTAAATTGTTTATTTGAGAATTTCAAATTCACAACTTCAAATTGAAGTATAGTTAACAATTTGTAATTATTAATTCTAAATTGTTTATTTGAGAATTTCAAATTCACAACTTCAAATTGAAGTATAGTTAACAATTTGTAATATTTAATTCTAAATTGTTTATTTGAGAATTTCAAATTCAAACTTAAAATTTTGAAGTATAGTTAACAATTTGTAATTATCAGTTCTAAATTGTTTATTTGAGATTTTCAAATTCACAACTTCAAATTGAAGTATAGTTAACAATTTGTAATTATCAGTTCAAAATTTAGTTTATTTAAGAATTTCAAATTCACAACTTCAAATTGAAGTATAGTTAACAATTTGTAATTATTAATTCTAAATTGTTTATTTGAGAATTTCAAATTCACAACTTCAAATTGAAGTATAGTTAATAATTTGAAATTATTAATTCTAAATTGTTTATTTGAGAATTTCAAATTCACAACTTCAAATTGAAGTATAGTTAATAATTTGAAATTATTAATTCTAAATTGTTTATTTGAATTTCAAATTCACAACTTCAAATTGAAGTATAGTTAACAATTTGTAATTATTAGTTCTAAATTGTTTATTTGAGAATTTTAAATTCACAACTTCAAATTTAAGTATAGTTAACAATTTGTAATTATTAGTTCTAAATTGTTTATTTGAGAATTTCAAATTCACAACTTCAAATTGAAGTATATTTAAATCAATTTGTAATTATTAATTCTAAATTGTTTATTTGAGAATTTCAAATTCACAACTTCAAATTGAAGTATATTTAATAATTTGAAATTATTAATTCTAAATTGTTTATTTGAGAATTTCAAATTCACAACTTCAAATTGAAGTATAGTTAACAATTTGTAATTATCAGTTCTAAATTGTTTTTTTAGAGAATTTCAAATTCACAACTTCAAATTGAAGTATAGTTAATAATTGAAATTATTAATTCTAAATTGTTTATTTGAGAATTTCAAATTCACAACTTCAAATTGAAGTATAGTTAACAATTTGTAATTATTAATTCTAAATTGTTTATTTGAGAATTTCAAATTCACAACTTCAAATTGAAGTATAGTTAACAATTTGTAATTATTAATTCTAAATTGTTTATTTGAGAATTTCAAATTCACAACTTCAAATTGAAGTATAGTTAATAACTTGAAATTATTAATTCTAAATTGTTTATTTGAGAATTTCAAATTCACAACTTCAAATTGAAGTATAGTTAACAATTTGTAATTATTAATTCTAAATTGTTTATTTGAGAATTTCAAATTCACAACTTCAAATTGAAGTATAGTTAACAATTTGTAATTATTAATTCTAAATTGTTTATTTGAGAATTTCAAATTCACAACTTCAAATTGAAGTATAGTTAAAATTTGAAATTATTAATTCTAAATTGTTTATTTGAGAATTTTCAAATTCACAACTTCAAATTGAAGTATAGTTAACAATTTGTAATTATTATTCTAAATTGTTTATTTGAGAATTTCAAATTCACAACTTCAAATTGAAGTATAGTTAATAATTTGTAATTATTAATTCTAAATTGTTTATTTGAGAATTTCAAATTCACAACTTCAAATTGAAGTATAGTTAA
>JARFIX010000568.1:0-60370 GCA_036346125.1 Lycocerus yunnanus | reverse complement strand
TTCAAATTCACAACTTCAAATTGAAGTATAGTTAATAATTTGAAATTATTAATTTTAAATTGTTATTTGAGAATTTCAAATTCACAACTTCAACTTGAAGTATAGTTAACAAATTGTAATTATTAATTCTAAATTGTTTATTTGAGAATTTCAAATTCACAACTTCAAATTGAAGTATAGTTAATAATTTGAAATTATTAATTCTAAATAGTTTATTTGAGAATTTCAAATTCACAACTTCAAATTGAAGTATAAATAATAGTTTGAAATTATTAATTCTAAATAGTTTATTTGAGAGTTACAAATTACCAACTTCAAATTGAAGTATAGTTAACAATTTGTAATTATCAGTTCTAAATTGTTTATTTGAGAATTTCAAATTCACAACTTCAAATTGAAGTATAGTTAACAATTTGTAATTATTATTTCTAAATTGTTTATTTTAGAATTTTAAATTCACAACTTCAAATTGAAGTATAGTTAACAATTTGTAATTATTAGTTCTAAATTGTTTATTTGAGAATTTCAAATTCACAACTTCAAATTGAAGTATAGTTAACAATTTGTAATTATTAATTCTAAATTGTTTATTTGAGAATTTCAAATTCACAACTTCAAATTGAAGTATAAATAATAGTTTGAAATTATTAATTCTAAATAGTTTATTTGAGAGTTACAAATTACCAACTTCAAATTGAAGTATAGTTAACAATTTGTAATTATCAGTTCTAAATTGTTTATTTGAGAATTTCAAATTCACAACTTCAAATTGAAGTATATTTTATAATTTGAAATTATTAATTCTAAATTGTTTATTTGAGAATTTCAAATTCACTACTTCAAATTGAAGTATAGTTAACAATTTGTAATTATTATTTCTAAATTGTTTATTTTAGAATTTTAAATTCACAACTTCAAATTGAAGTATAGTTAACAATTTGTAATTATTAGTTCTAAATTTTTATTTGAGAGTTTCAAATTCACAATTTCAAATTGAAGTATAGTTAACAATTTGTAATTATTAATTCTAAATTGTTTATTTGAGAATTTCAAATTCACAACTTCAAATTGAAGTATAGTTAATAATTTGAAATTATTAATTTTAAATTGTTATTTGAGAATTTCAAATTCACAACTTCAACTTGAAGTATAGTTAACAAATTGTAATTATTAATTCTAAATTGTTTATTTGAGAATTTCAAATTCACAACTTCAAATTGAAGTATAGTTAATAATTTGAAATTATTAATTCTAAATAGTTTATTTGAGAATTTCAAATTCACAACTTCAAATTGAAGTATAAATAATAGTTTGAAATTATTAATTCTAAATAGTTTATTTGAGAGTTACAAATTACCAACTTCAAATTGAAGTATAGTTAACAATTTGTAATTATCAGTTCTAAATTGTTTATTTGAGAATTTCAAATTCACAACTTCAAATTGAAGTATAGTTAACAATTTGTAATTATTATTTCTAAATTGTTTATTTTAGAATTTTAAATTCACAACTTCAAATTGAAGTATAGTTAACAATTTGTAATTATTAGTTCTAAATTGTTTATTTGAGAATTTCAAATTCACAACTTCAAATTGAAGTATAGTTAACAATTTGTAATTATTAATTCTAAATTGTTTATTTGAGAATTTCAAATTCACAACTTCAAATTGAAGTATAAATAATAGTTTGAAATTATTAATTCTAAATAGTTTATTTGAGAGTTACAAATTACCAACTTCAAATTGAAGTATAGTTAACAATTTGTAATTATCAGTTCTAAATTGTTTATTTGAGAATTTCAAATTCACAACTTCAAATTGAAGTATAGTTAACAATTTGTAATTATTAATTCTAAATTGTTTATTTTAGAATTTTAAATTCACAACTTCAAATTGAAGTATAGTTAACAATTTGTAATTATTAGTTCTAAATTGTTTATTTGAGAATTTCAAATTCACAACTTCAAATTGAGTATAGTTAACAATTTGTAATTATTAATTCTAAATTGTTTATTTGAGAATTTCAAATTCACAACTTCAAATTGAAGTATAGTTAATAATTTGAAATTATTAATTTTAAATTGTTATTTGAAAATTTCAAATTCACAACTTCAAATTAAAGTATAGTTAATAATTTGAAATTATTAATTCTAAATTGTTTATTTGAGAATTTTAAATTCACATCTTCAAATTGAAGTATAGTTGATAATTTGTAATTATTAGTTCTAAATTGTTTATTTGAGAATTTCAAATTCATAACTTCAAATTGAAGTATAGTTAACAATTTGTAATTATTAATTCTAAATTGTTTATTTGAAAATTTCAAATTCACAACTTCAAATTGAAGTATATTTAATAATTTGAAATTATTATTTCTAAATTGTTTATTTGAGAATTTCAAATTCACAACTTCAAATTGAAGTATAGTTAACAATTTGTAATTATTAATTCTAAATTGTTTATTTGAAAATTTCAAATTCACATCTTCAAATTTAAGTATATTTAATAATTTAAAATTATTAATTCTAAATTGTTTATTTCAGAATTTCAAATTCACAACTTCAAATTGAAGTATAGTTAACAATTTGTAATTATCAGTTCTAAATTGTTTACTTGAAAATTTCAAATTCACAACTTCAAATTGAAGTATAGTTAACAATTTGTAATTATTAATTCTAAATTGTTTATTTGAGAATTTCAAATTCACAACTTCAAATTGAAGTATAGTTAATAATTTAAAATTATTAATTCTAAATTGTTTATTTGAGAATTTCAAATTCACAACTTCAAATTAAAGTATAGTTAATAACTTGAAATTATTAATTCTAAATTGTTTATTTGAGAATTTCAAATTCACAACTTCAAATTGAAGTATAGTTAACAATTTGTAATTATTAATTCTAAATTGTTTATTTGAGAATTTCAAATTCACAACTTCAAATTGAAGTATAGTTAATAATTTAAAATTATTAATTCTAAATTGTTATTTGAGAATTTCAAATTCACAACTTCAAATTGAAGTATAGTTAACAATTTGTAATTATTAGTTCTAAATTGTTTATTTGAGAATTTCAAATTCACAACTTCAAATTGAAGTATAGTTAACACTTTGTAATTATTAATTCTAAATTATTTATTTGAGAATTTCAAATTCACAACTTCAAATTGAAGTATATTTAATAATTTGAAATTATTAATTCTAAATTGTTTATTTCAGAATTTCAAATTCACAACTTCAAATTGAAGTGTAGTTAATAATTTGTAATTATTAGTTCTAAATTGTTTATTTGAGAATTTCAAATTCATAACTTCAAATTGAAGTATAGTTAACAATTTGTAATTATTAATTCTAAATTGTTTATTTGAGAATTTCTAATTCACAACTTCAAATTAAAGTATAGTTAATAATTTAAAATTATTAATTCTAAATTGTTTATTTGAGAATTTTAAATTCATCTTCAAATTGAAGTATAGTTAATAATTTAAAATTATTAATTCTAAATTGTTTATTTGAGAATTTCAAATTCAAAACTTCAAATTGAAGTATAGTTAATAACTTGAAATTATTAATTCTAAATTGTTTATTTGAGAATTTCAAATTCACAACTTCAAATTGAAGTATAGTTAACAATTTGTAATTATTAATTCTAAATTGTTTATTTGAGAATTTCAAATTCACAACTTCAAATTGAAGTATAGTTAACAATTTGTAATTATTAATTCTAAATTGTTTATTTGAGAATTTCAAATTCACAACTTCAAATTGAAGTATATTTAATAATTTGAAATTATTAATTCTAAATTGTTTATTTGAGAATTTCAAATTCACAACTTCAAATTGAAGTATAGTTAATAATTTGAAATTATTAATTCTAAATTGTTTATTTGAGAATTTCAAATTCACAACTTCAAATTGAAGTATAGTTAACAATTTGTAATTATTAGTTCTAAATTGTTTATTTGAGAATTTTAAATTCACAACTTCAAATTGAAGTATAGTTAACACTTTGTAATTATTAATTCTAAATTGTTTATTTGAGAATTTCAAATTCACAACTTCAAATTGAAGTATAGTTAATAATTTGAAATTATTAATTCTAAATTGTTTATTTCAGAATTTCAAATTCACAACTTCAAATTGAGTATAGTTAATAATTTGTAATTATTAGTTCTAAATTGTTTATTTGAGAATTTCAAATTCATAACTTCAAATTAAAGTATAGTTAACATTTGTAATTATTAATTCTAAATTGTTTATTTGAGAATTTCAAATTCACAACTTCAAATTAAAGTATAGTTAATAATTTGAAATTATTAATTCTAAATTGTTTATTTGAGAATTTTAAATTCACAACTTCAAATTGAAGTATAGTTAATAATTTGTAATTATTAATTCTAAATTGTTTATTTGAGAATTTCAAATTCATAACTTCAAATTAAGTATAGTTAACAATTTGTAATTATTAATTCTAAATTGTTTATTTGAAATTTCAAATTCACAACTTCAAATTGAAGTATATTTAATAATTTGAAATTATTAATTCTAAATTGTTTATTTGAGAATTTCAAATTCACAACTTCAAATTGAAGTATAGTTAATAATTTGTAATTATTAATTCTAAATTGTTTATTTGAAAATTTCAAATTCACATCTTCAAATTAAGTATAGTTAATAATTTGAATTATTAATTCTAAATTGTTTATTTGAGAATTTCAAATTCACAACTTCAAATTGAAGTATAGTTAACAATTTGTAATTATTAGTTCTAAATTGTTTATTTGAAATTTCAAATTCACAACTTCAAATTGAAGTATAGTTAACAATTTGTAATTATTAATTCTAAATTGTTTATTTGAGAATTTCAAATTCACAACTTCAAATTGAAGTATAGTTAATAATTTAAAATTATTAATTTTAAATTGTTTATTTGAGAATTTCAAATTCACAACTTCAAATTAAGTATAGTTAATAATTTGAAATTATTAATTCTAAATTGTTTATTTGAGAATTTCAAATTCACAACTTCAAATTGAGTATAGTTAACAATTTGTAATTATTAGTTCTAAATTGTTTATTTGAGAATTTCAAATTCACAACTTCAAATTGAAGTATAGTTAGCAATTTGTAATTATTAGTTCTAAATTGTTTATTTGAGAATTTCAAATTCACAACTTCAAATTGAAATATAGTTAACACTTTGTAATTATTAATTCTAAATTATTTATTTGAGAATTTCAAATTCACAACTTCAAATTGAAGTATATTTAATAATTTGAAATTATTAATTCTAAATTGTTTATTTCAGAATTTCAAATTCACAACTTCAAATTGATGTATAGTTAACAATTTGTAATTATCAGTTCTAAATTATTTATTTGAAAATTTTAAATTCACAACTTCAAATTGAAGTATAGTTAACAATTTGTAATTATTAATTCTAAATTGTTTATTTGAGAATTTCAAATTCACAACTTCAAATTGAAGTATAGTTAACAATTTGTAATTATTAGTTCTAAATTGTTTATTTGAGAATTTCAAATTCACAACTTCAAATAGAAGTATAGTTAACACTTTGTAATTATTAATTCTAAATTGTTTATTTGAGAATTTCAAATTCACAACTTCAAATTGAAGTATATTTAATAATTTGAAATTATTAATTCTAAATTGTTTATTTGAGAATTTCAAATTCACAACTTCAAATTGAAGTATAGTTAACAATTTGTAATTATCAGTTCTAAAATGTTTATTTGAAAATTTTAAATTCACAACTTCAAATTGAAGTATAGTTAACAATTTGTAATTATTAGTTCTAAATTGTTTATTTGAGAATTTCAAATTCACAACTTCAAATTGAAGTATAGTTAACAATTTGTAATTATTAGTTCTAAATTGTTTATTTGAGAATTTCAAATTTACAACTACAAATTGAAGTATAGTTAACAATTTGTAATTATCAGTTCTAAATTGTTTATTTGAGAATTTCAAATTCACAACTTCAAATTGAAGTATAGTTAACAATTTATAATTATTAGTTCTAAATTGTTTATTTGAGAATTTCAAATTCACAACTTCAAATTGAAGTATAGTTAACAATTAGTAATTATTACTTCTAAATTGTTTATTTGAGAATTTCAAATTCACAACTTCAAATGGAAGTATAGTTAACAATTTGTAATTTCACTTCTAAATTATTTATTTGTGAATTTCAAATTCACAACTTCAAATTAAAGTATAGTTAACAATTTGTAATTATTACTTCTAAATTGTTTATTTGAGATTTTCCGATTCATAACTTCAAATTGAAGTATAGTTAATAACTTGAAAGTATTAATTCTAAATTGTTTATTTGAAAATTTCAAATTCACAACTTTAAATTGAAGTATAGTTAACAATTTGTAATTATTAATTCTAAATTGTTTATTTGAAAATATCAAATTCACAACTTCAAATTGAAGTATAGTTTAAAATTTGTAATTATTAATTCTAAATTGTTTATTTGAAAATTTCAAATTCACAACTTCAAATTGATGTACATATAGTTAATAATTTAAAATTATTAATTCTAAATTGTTTATTTGAGAATTTCAAATTCACAATTTTAAATTGAAGTATAGTTACCAATTTGTAATTATTAATTCTAAATTTTTATTTAAGAATTTCATATTCTCAACTTCAAATTGAAGTATAGTTAACAATTTGTAATTATTAATTCTAAATTGTTTATTTGAGAATTTCAAATTTACAACTTCAAATTGTGGTATAGTTAACAATTTGTAATTATCAGTTCTAAATTGTTTATAAAGAAAATTTTAAATTCACAACTTCAAATTGAAGTATAGTTAACAATTTGTAATTATTAATTCTAAATTGTTTATTTGAGAATTTCAAATTAACAACTTCAAATTGAAAAATAGTTAAAAATTTGTAATTATTAATTCTAAATTGTTTATTTGAGAATTTCAAATTCACAACTTCAAATTGAAGTATAGTTAATAACTTGAAATTATTAATTCTAAATTGTTTATTTGAGAATTTCAAATTCACAACTTCAAATTGAAGTATAGTTAATAATTTGAAATTATTAATTCTAAATAGTTTATTTGAGAGTTTTAAATTCACAACTTCAAATTGAAGTATAGTTAACAATTTGTAATTATTAATTCTAAATTGTTTATTTGAGAATTTCAAATTCATAACTTCAAATTGAAGTATAGTTAACAATTTGTAATTATTAATTCTAAATTGTTTATTTGAAAATTTCAAATTCACAACTTCAAATTGAAGTATATTTAATAATTTGAAATTATTAATTCTAAATTGTTTATTTGAGAATTTCAAATTCACAACTTCAAATTGAAGTATAGTTAACAATTTGTAATTATTAATTCTAAATTGTTTATTTGAGAATTTCAAATTCACAACTTCAAATTGAAGTATAGTTAATAATTTAAAATTATAAATTCTAAATTGTTTATTTGAGAATTTCAAATTCACAACTTCAAATTGAAGTATAGTTAACAATTTGTAATTATTAATTCTAAATTGTTTATTTGAAAATTTCAAATTCACAACTTCAAATTGAAGTATATTTAATAATTTGAAATTATTAATTCTAAATTGTTTATTTGAGAATTTCAAATTCACAACTTCAAATTAGTATAGTTAACACTTTGAAATTATTAATTCTAAATTGTTTATTTCAGAATTTCAAATTCACAACTTCAAATTGATGTATAGTTAACAATTTGTAATTATCAGTTCTAAAATGTTTATTTGAAAATTTTAAATTCACAACTTCAAATTAAAGTATAGTTAACAATTTGTAATTATTAGTTTTAATTGTTTATTTGAGAATTTCAAATTCACAACTTCAAATTGAAGTATAGTTAACAATTTGTAATTATTAGTTCTAAATTGTTTATTTGAGAATTTCAAATTCACAACTTCAAATAGAAGTATAGTTAACACTTTGTAATTATTAATTCTAAATTGTTTATTTGAGAATTTCAAATTCACAACTTCAAATTGAAGTATATTTAATAATTTGAAATTATTAATTCTAAATTGTTTATTTGAGAATTTCAAATTCACAACTTCAAATTGAAGTATAGTTAACAATTTGTAATTATCAGTTCTAAAATGTTTATTTGAAAATTTTAAATTCACAACTTCAAATTGAAGTATAGTTAACAATTTGTAATTATTAGTTATAAATTGTTTATTTGAGAATTTCAAATTCACAACTTCAAATTGAAGTATAGTTAACAATTTGTAATTATTAGTTCTAAATTGTTTATTTGAGTATAGTTAACAATTTGTAATTATCAGTTCTAAATTGTTTATTTGAGAATTTCAAATTCACAACTTCAAATTGAAGTATAGTTAACAATTAATAATTATTAGTACTAAATTGTTTATTTGAGAATTTCAAATTCACAACTTCAAATTGAAGTATAGTTAACAATTAGTAATTATTAGTTCTAAATTGTTTATTTGAGAATTTCAAATTCACAACTTCAAATTGAAGTATAGTTAACAATTTGTAATTTACTTCTAAATTATTTATTTGAATTTCAAATTCACAACTTCAAATTAAAGTATAGTTAACAATTTGTAATTATTACTTCTAAATTGTTTATTTGAGATTTTCCGATTCATAACTTCAAATTGAAGTATAGTTAATAATTTGAAAGTATTAATTCTAAGTTCTTTATTTGAGAATTTCAAATTCACAACTTCAAATTGAAGTATAGTTAATAACTTGTAATTATTAATTCTAAATTGTTTATTTGATAATATCAAATTCACAACTTCAAATTGAAGTATAGTTAACAATTTGTAATTATTAATTCTAAATTGTTTATTTGAAAATATCAAATTCACAACTTCAAATTGAAGTATAGTTTAAAATTTGTAATTATTAATTCTAAATTATTTATTTGAGAATTTCAAATTCACAACTTCAAATTGATGTATAGTTAATAATTTAAAATTATTAATTCTAAATTGTTTATTTGAGAATTTCAAATTCACAATTTTAAATTGAAGTATAGTTAACAATTTGTAATTATTAATTCTAAATTTTTATTTAAGAATTTCATATTCTCAACTTCAAATTGAAATATAGTTAACAATTTGTAATTATTAATTCTAAATTGTTTATTTGAGAATTTCAAATTTACAACTTCAAATTGAAGTATAGTTAACAATTTGTAATTTTCAGTTCTAAATTGTTTATTAGAAAATTTTAAATTCACAACTTCAAATTGAAATATAGTTAACAATTTGTAATTATTAATTCTAAATTGTTTATTTGAGAATTTCAAATTAACAACTTCAAATTGAAAAATAGTTAAAATTTGTAATTATTAATTCTAAATTGTTTATTTGAGAATTTGAAATTCACAACTTCAAATTGAAGTATAGTTAATAACTTGAAATTAATAATTCTAAATTGTTTATTTGAGAATTTCAAATTCACAACTTCAAATTGAAGTATAGTTAATAATTTGAAATTATTAATTCTAAATAGTTTATTTGAGAGTTTTAAATTCACAACTTCAAATTAAAGTATAGTTAACAATTTGTAATTATCAGTTCTAAATTGTTTATTTGAGATTTTCAAATTCACAACTTCAAATTGAAGTATAGTTAACAATTTGTAATTATTAATTCTAAATTGTCTATTTGAAAATTTTAAATTCACAACTTCAAATTGAAGTATATTTAATAATTTGAAATTATTAATTCTAAATTGTTTATTTGAGAATTTCAAATTCACAACTTCAAATTGATGTATAGTTAACAATTTGTAATTATTAATTCTAAATTGTTTATTTGAGAATTTCAAATTCACAACTTCAAATTGAAGTATAGTTAACAATTTGTATTTATTAATTATAAATTGTTTATTTGAGAATTTCAAATTCACAACTTCAAATTGAAGTATATTTAATAATTTGAAATTAATAATTCTAAATTGTTTGATTGAGAATTTCAAATACACAACTTCAAATTGAAGTATAGTTAACAATTTGTAATTATTAATTCTAAATTGTTTATTTGAGAATTTCAAATTCACAACTTCAAATTGAAGTATAGTTAATAATTTAAAATTATTAATTCTAAATTGTTATTTGAGAATTTCAAATTCACAACTTCAAATTGAAGTATAGTTAACAATTTGTAATTATTAGTTCTAAATTGTTTATTTGAGAATTTCAAATTCACAACTTCAAATTGAAGTATAGTTAACACTTTGTAATTATTAATTCTAAATTGTTTATTTGAGAATTTCAAATTCACAACTTCAAATTGAAGTATATTTAATAATTTGAAATTATTAATTCTAAATTGTTTATTTGAGAATTTCAAATTCACAACTTCAAATTGATGTATAGTTAACAATTTGTAATTATCAGTTCTAAAATGTTTATTTGAAAATTTTAAATTCACAACTTCAAATTGAAGTATAGTTAACAATTTGTAATTATTAGTTCTAAATTGTTTATTTGAGGATTACAAATTCACAACTTCAAATTGAAGTATAGTTAACAATTTGTAATTATTAGTTCTCAATTGTTTATTTGAGAATATCAAATTCACAACTTCAAATTGAAGTATAGTTAACAATTTGTAATTATCAGTTCTAAATTGTTTATTTGAGAATTTCAAATTCACAACTTCAAATTGAAGTATAGTTAACAATTAGTAATTATTAGTTCTAAATTGTTTATTTGAGAATTTCAAATTCACAACTTCAAATTGAAGTATAGTTAACAATTTGTAATTATTAATTCTAAATTGTTTATTTGAGAATTTCAAATTCACAACTTCAAATTGAAGTATAGTTAATAACTTGAAATTATTAATTCTAAATTGTTTATTTGAGAATTTCAAATTCACAACTTCAAATTAGTATAGTTAATAATTTGAAATTATTAATTCTAAATTGTTTATTTGAAAATTTCAAATTTTCACAACTTCAAATTAAAGTATAGTTAATAACTTGAAATTATTAATTCTAAATTGTTTATTTGAGAATTTCAAATTCACAACTTCAAATTGAAGTATAGTTAATAACTTGAAATTATTAATTCTAAATTGTTTATTTGAGAATTTCAAATTCACAACTTCAAATTGAAGTATAGTTAACAATTTGTATTTATTAATTCTAAATTGTTTATTTGAGAATTTCAAATTCACAACTTCAAATTGAAGTATATTTAATAATTTGAAATTATTAATTCTAAATTGTTTATTTGAGAATTTCAAATTCACAACTTCAAATTGAAGTATAGTTAACACTTTGTAATTATTAATTCTAAATTGTTTATTTGAGAATTTCAAATTAACAACTTCAAATTGAAGTATAGTTAATAATTTAAAATTATTAATTCTAAATTTTTTATTTGAGAATTTCAAATTCACAACTTCAAATTGAAGTATAGTTAACAATTTGTAATTATTAGTTCTAAATTGTTTATTTGAGAATTTCAAATTTACAACTTCAAATTGAAGTATAGTTAACACTTTGTAATTATAAATTCTAAATTGTTTATTTGAGGATTACAAATTCACAACTTCAAATTGAAGTATAGTTAACAATTTGTAATTATTAGTTCTCAATTGTTTATTTGAGAATATCAAATTCACAACTTCAAATTGAAGTATAGTTAATAATTTAAAATTATTAATTCTAAATTGTTTATTTGAGAATTTCTAATTTACAACTTCAAATTAAAGTATAGTTAATAACTTGAAATTATTAATTCTAAATTGTTTATTTGAGAATTTCAAATTCACAACTTCAAATTAAAGTATAGTTAATAATTTAAAATTATTAATTCTAAATTGTTTATTTGAGAATTTCTAATTTACAACTTCAAATTAAAGTATAGTTAATAACTTGAAATTATTAATTCTTAATTGTTTATTTGAGAATTTCAAATTCACAACTTCAAATTAAAGTATAGGTAATAACTTGAAATTATTAATTCTAAATTGTTTATTTGAGAATTTCAAATTCACAACTTCAAATTGAAGTATAGTTAACAATTTGTAATTATTAATTCTAAATTGTTTATTTGAAAATTTCAAATTCACAACTTCAAATTGAAGTATATTTAATAATTTGAAATTATTAATTCTAAATTGTTTATTTGAGAATTTCAAATTCACAACTTCAAATTGAAGTATAGTTAACAATTTGTAATTATTAATTCTAAATTGTTTATTTGAGAATTTCAAATTTACAACTTCAAATTGAAGTATAGTTAATAATTTAAAATTATTAATTCTAAATTGTTTATTTGAGAATTTCTAATTTACAACTTCAAATTAAAGTATAGTTAATAACTTGAAATTATTAATTCTAAATTGTTTATTTGAGAATTTCAAATTCACAACTTCAAATTGAAGTATAGTTAATAACTTGAAATTATTAATTCTAAATTGTTTATTTGAGAATTTCAAATTCACAACTTCAAATTGAAGTATATTTAATAATTTGAAATTATTAATTCTAAATTGTTTGATTGAGAATTTCAAATACACAACTTCAAATTGAAGTATAGTTAACACTTTGTAATTATTAATTCTAAATTGTTTATTTGAGAATTTCAAATTCACAACTTCAAATTGAAGTATATTTAATAATTTGAAATTATAAATTCTAAATTGTTTGATTGAGAATTTCAAATACACAACTTCAAATTGAAGTATAGTTAACACTTTGTAATTATTAATTCTAAATTGTTTATTTGAGAATTTCAAATTCACAACTTCAAATTGAAGTATAGTTAATAATTTAAAATTATTAATTCTAAATTGTTATTTGAGAATTTCAAATTCACAACTTCAAATTGAAGTATAGTTAACAATTTGTAATTATCAGTTCTAAAATGTTTATTTGAAAATTTTAAATTCACAACTTCAAATTGAAGTATAGTTAACAATTTGTAATTATTAGTTCTAAATTATTTATTTGAGGATTACAAATTCACAACTTCAAATTGAAGTATAGTTAACAATTTGTAATTATTAGTTCTCAATTGTTTATTTGAGAATATCAAATTCACAACTTCAAATTGAAGTATAGTTAACAATTTGTAATTATCAGTTCTAAATTGTTTATTTGAGAATTTCAAATTCACAACTTCAAATTGAAGTATAGTTAACAATTAGTAATTATTAGTTCTAAATTGTTTATTTGAGAATTTCAAATTCACAACTTCAAATTGAAGTATAGTTAACAATTTGTAATTATTAATTCTAAATTGTTTATTTGAGAATTTCAAATTCACAACTTCAAATTGAAGTATAGTTAATAACTTGAAATTATTCATTCTAAATTGTTTATTTGAGAATTTCAAATTCACAACTTCAAATTGAAGTATAGTTAATAATTTAAAATTATTAATTCTAAATTGTTTATTTGAGAATTTCTAATTTACAACTTCAAATTAAAGTATAGTTAATAACTTGAAATTATTAATTCTAAATTGTTTATTTGAGAATTTCAAATTCACAACTTCAAATTAAAGTATAGTTAATAACTTGAAAATATTAATTCTAAATTGTTTATTTGAGAATTTCAAATTCACAACTTCAAATTAAGTATAGTTAACAATTTGTATTTATTAATTCTAAATTGTTTATTTGAGAATTTCAAATTCACAACTTCAAATTGAAGTATATTTAATAATTTGAAATTATTAATTCTAAATTGTTTATTTGAGAATTTCAAATTCACAACTTCAAATTGAAGTATAGTTAACACTTTGTAATTATTAATTCTAAATTGTTTATTTGAGAATTTCAAATTCACAACTTCAAATTGAAGTATAGTTAATAATTTAAAATTATTAATTCTAAATTGTTTATTTGAGAATTTCAAATTCACAACTTCAAATTGAAGTATAGTTAACAATTTGTAATTATTAATTCTAAATTGTTTATTTGAGAATTTCAAATTCACAACTTCAAATTGAAGTATAGTTAACACTTTGTAATTATTAATTCTAAATTGTTTATTTGAGAATTTCAAATTCACAACTTCAAATTGAAGTATATTTAATAATTTGAAATTATTAATTCTAAATTGTTTATTTGAGAATTTCAAATTCACAACTTCAAATTGAAGTATAGTTAACAATTTGTAATTATCAGTTCTAAAATGTTTATTTGAAAATTTTTAAATTCACAACTTCAAATTGAAGTATAGTTAACAATTTGTAATTATTAGTTCTAAATTGTTTATTTGGGGAATTACAAATTCACAACTTCAAATTGAAGTATAGTTAACAATTTGTAATTATTAGTTCTCAATTGTTTATTTGAGAATATCAAATTCACAACTTCAAATTGAAGTATAGTTAACAATTTGTAATTATCAGTTCTAAATTGTTTATTTAAGAATTTCAAATTCACAACTTCAAATTGAAGTATAGTTAACAATTAGTAATTATTAGTTCTAAATTGTTTATTTGAGAATTTCAAATTCACAACTTCAAATTGAAGTATAGTTAACAATTTGTAATTATTAATTCTAAATTGTTTATTTGAGAATTTCAAATTCACAACTTCAAATTGAAGTATAGTTAATTTAAAATTATTCATTCTAAATTGTTTATTTGAGAATTCCAAATTCACAACTTCAAATTGAAGTATAGTTAACAATTTGTAATTATTAATTCTAAATTGTTTATTTGAGAATTTTAAATTCACAACTTCAAATTGATGTATAGTTAACAATTTGTAATTATTAGTTCTAAATTGTTTATTTGAAATTTCAAATTAACAACTTCAAATTGAAATATAGTTAACAATTTGTAATTATTACTTCTAAATTGTTTATTTGAGAATTTCAAATTCACAACTTCAAATTGAAGTATAGTTAACAATTTGTTATTTCATTCTAAATTGTTTATTTGTGAATTTCAAATTCACAACTTCAAATTGAAGTATAGTTAACAATTTGTAATTATTACTTCTAAATTGTTTATTTGAGATTTTCTAATTCACAACTTCAAATTGAAGTATAGTTAACAATTTGTAATTATTAGTTCTAAATTGTTTATTTGAGAATTTCAAATTCACAACTTCAAATTGAAGTATAGTTAACAATTTGTAATTATTAGTTCTAAATTGTTTATTTGAGAATTTCAAATTCACAACTTCAAATTGAAGTATAGTTAACAATTTGTAATTATTAATTCTAAATTGTTTATTTGAGAATTTCAAATTCACAACTTCAAATTGAAGTATAGTTAATAATTTGAAATTATTCATTCTAAATTGTTTATTTGAGAATTTCAAATTCACAACTTCAAATTGAAGTATAGTTAATAATTTGAAATTATTAATTCTAAATTGTTTATTTGAGAATTTCAATTCACAACTTCAAATTAAGTATAGTTAATAACTTGAAATTATTAATTCTAAATTGTTTATTTGAGAATTTCAAATTCACAACTTCAAATTAAGTATAGTTAATAACTTGAAATATTAATTCTAAATTGTTTATTTGAGAATTTCAAATTCACAACTTCAAATTGAAGTATAGTTAACAATTTGTAATTATTAATTCTAAATTGTTTATTTGAGAATTTCAAATTCACAACTTCAAATTGAAGTATAGTTAAAATTTGTAATTATTAATTCTAAATTGTTTATTTGAGAATTTCAAATTCACAACTTCAAATTGAAGTATAGTTAAAATTTGTAATTATTAATTCTAAATTGTTTATTTGAGAATTTCAAATTCACAACTTCAAATTGAAGTATAGTTAACAATTTGTAATTATTAATTCTAAATTGTTTATTTGAGAATTTCAAATTCACAACTTCAAATTGAAGTATAGTTAACAATTTGTAATTATTAATTCTAAATTGTTTATTTGAGAATTTCAAATTCACAACTTCAAATTGAAGTATAGTTAATAATTTAATTATTAATTCTAAATTGTTTATTTGAGAATTTAAAATTCACAACTTCAAATTGAAGTATAGTTAACAATTTGAAATTATTAATTCTAAATTGTTAATTTGAGAATTTCAAATTCACAACTTCAAATTGAAGTATAGTTAACAATTTGTAATAATTAGTTCTAAAATGTTTATTTGAAATTTTAAATTCACAACTTCAAATTGAAGTATAGTTAACAATTTGTAATTATTAGTTCTAAATTGTTTATTTGAGAATTCAAATTCACAACTTCAAATTGAAGTATAGTTAACAATTTGTAATTATTAGTTCTAAATTGTTTATTTGAGAATTTCAAATTCACAACTTCAAATTGAAGTATAGTTAACAATTTGTAATTATTAGTTCTAAATTGTTTATTTGAGAATTTCAAATTCACAACTTCAAATTGAAGTAAAGTTAACAATTTGTAATTATTAATTCTAAATTGTTTATTTGAGAATTTCAAATTCACAACTTCAAATTGAAGTATAGTTAACAATTTGTAATTATTAATTCTAAATTGTTTATTTGAGAATTTCAAATTCACAACTTCAAATTGAAGTATAGTTAACAATTTGTAATTATTATTCTAAATTGTTTATTTGAGAATTTCAAATTCACAACTTCAAATTGAAGTATAGTTAACAATTTGTAATTATTAATTCTAAATTGTTTATTTGAGAATTTCAAATTCACAACTTCAAATTGAGTATAGTTAATAATTTGTAATTATTAATTCTAAATTGTTTATTTGAGAATTTCAAATTACAACTTCAAATTGAAGTATAGTTAACAATTTGTAATTATTACTTCTAAATTGTTTATTTGAGAATTTCAAATTCACAACTTCAAATTAAGTATAGTTAACAATTTGTAATTATAATTCTAAATTGTTTATTTGAGAATTTCAAATTCACAACTTCAATTTGAAGTATAGTTAAAATTTGAATTTTATTCTAAATTGTTTATTTGAGAATTTCAAATTCACAACTTCAAATTAAAGTATAGTTAATAACTTGTAATTATTAATTCTAAATTGTTTATTTGAGAATTTCAAATTCACAACTTCAAATTGAAGTATAGTTAACAATTTGTAATTATTATTCTAAATTGTTTATTTGAGAATTTCAAATTCACAACTTCAAATTAAAGTATAGTTAATAATTTGAAATTATTAATTCTAAATTGTTTATTTGAGAATTTCAAATTCACAACTTCAAATTGAAGTATAGTTAAAATTTGTAATTATTACTTCTAAATTGTTTATTTGAGAATTTCAAATTCACAACTTCAAATTGAAGTATAGTTAACAATTTGTAATTATTAATTCTAAATTGTTTATTTGAGAATTTCAAATTCACAACTTCAAATTGAGTATAGTTAATAATTGAAATTATTAATTCTAAATTGTTTATTTGAGAATTTCAAATTCACAACTTCAAATTGAGTATAGTTAATAATTTGAAATTATTAATTCTAAATTGTTTATTTGAGAATTTCAAATTCACAACTTCAAATTGAAGTATAGTTAATAATTTGTAATTTTATTCTAAATTGTTTATTTGAGAATTTCAAATTCACAACTTCAAATTGAAGTATAGTTAACAATTTGTAATTATTAATTCTAAATTGTTTATTTGAGAATTTCAAATTCACAACTTCAAATTGAAGTATAGTTAACAATTTGTAATTATTAATTCTAAATTGTTTATTTGAGAATTTCAAATTCACAACTTCAAATTAAGTATAGTTAACAATTTGTAATTATCAGTTCTAAATTGTTTATTTGAGAATTTCAAATTCACAACTTCAAATTGAAGTATAGTTAACAATTTGTAATTATTAATTCTAAATTGTTTATTTGAGAATTTCAAATTCACAACTTCAAATTGAAGTATAGTTAACAATTTGTAATTATCAGTTCTAAATTGTTTATTTGAGAATTTCAAATTCACAACTTCAAATTGAAGTATAGTTAACAATTTGTAATTATTAATTCTAAATTGTTTATTTGAGAATTTCAAATTCACAACTTCAAATTGAAGTATAGTTAACAATTTGTAATTATCAGTTCTAAATTGTTTATTTGAGAATTTCAAATTCACAACTTCAAATTGAAGTATAGTTAACAATTTGTAATTATTAATTCTAAATTGTTTATTTGAGAATTTCAAATTCACAACTTCAAATTGAAGTATAGTTAATAATTGAAATTATTAATTCTAAATTGTTTATTTGAGAATTTCAAATTCACAACTTCAAATTGAAGTATAGTTAATAATTGAATTATTAATTCTAAATTGTTTATTTGAGAATTTTCAAATTCACAACTTCAAATTGAAGTATAGTTAACAATTTGTAATTATTAATTCTAAATTGTTTATTTGAGAATTTCAAATTCACAACTTCAAATTAAAGTATAGTTAACAATTTGAAAATTATTAATTCTAAATTGTTTATTTGAGAATTTCAAATTCACAACTTCAAATTAAAGTATAGTTAAAATTTGAATTATTACTTCTAAATTGTTTATTTGAGAATTTCAAATTCACAACTTCAAATTGAAGTATAGTTACCAATTTGTAATTATTAATTCTAAATTGTTTATTTGAGAATTTCAAATTCACAACTTCAAATTGACGTATAGTTAATAACTTGAAATTATTAATTCTAAATTGTTTATTTGAGAATTTCAAATTCACAACTTCAAATTGACGTATAGTTAATAACTTGAAATTATTAATTCTAAATTGTCTATTTGAGAATTTCAAATTCACAACTTCAAATTGAAGTAAGGTTAATAATTTGTAATTTTGACTTCTAAATTGTTTATTTGAGAATTTCAAATTCACAACTTCAAATTGAGTATAGTTAGCAATTTGTAATTATTAATTCTAAATTGTTTTATTGAGAATTTCAAATTAACAACTTTAAATTGAAGTATAGTTAATAATTTGAAATTATTAATTCTAATTTGTTTATTTGAGAATTTCAAATTCACAACTTCAAATTAAAGTATAGTTAACAATTTGAAATTATCAGTTCTAAATTGTTTATTTGAGAATATCAAATTCATAACTTCAAATTGAAGTATAGTTAACAATTTGTAATTATTAATTCTAAATAGTTTATTTGAGAGTTTCAAATTCACAACTTCAAATTGAAGTATAGTTAACAATTTGTAATTATCAGTTCTAAATTGTTTATTTGAGAATTTTAAATTCACAACTTCAAATTGATGTATAGTTAACAATTTGTAATTATTAGTTCTAAATTGTTTATTTGAGAATTTCAAATTCACAACTGCAAATTGAAGTATAGTTAACAATTTGTAATTATCAGTTCTAAATTGTTTATTTGAGAATTTCAAATTCACAACTTCAAATTGAAGTGTAGTTAACAATTTGTAATTATTAATTCTAAAATGTTTATTTGAGAATTTCAAATTCACAACTTACAATTGAAGTATAGTTAACAATTTGTAATTATTAATTCTAAATTGTTTATTTGAGAATTTCAAATTCACAACTTCAAATTGAAGTATAGTCAATAACTTGCAATTATTAATTCTAAATTGTTTATTTGAGATTTTCAAATTCACAACTTCACATTGAAGTATAGTTAACAATTTGTAATTATTAATTCTAAATTGTTTATTTGAGAATTGCAAATTCACAACTTCAAATTAAAGTATATTTAATAATTTGAAATTATTAATTCTAAATTGTTTATTTGAGAATTTTAAATTTACAACTTCAAATTAAAGTATAGTTAATAATTTGAAATTATTAATTCTAAATTGTTTATTTGAGAATTTCAAATTCACAACATCAAATTGAAGTATAGTTAACAATTTGTAATTATCAGTTCTAAAATGTTTATTTGAAAATTTTAAATTTACAACTTCAAATTGAGTATAGTTAACAATTTGTAATTATTAGTTCTAAATTCTATATTTGAGAATTTCAAATTCACAACTTCAAATTAAAGTATAGTTAACAATTTGTAATTATTAGTTCTAAATTGTTTATTTGAGGATTTCAATTCACAACTTCAAATTGAAGTATAGTTAACAATTTGTAATTATCAGTTCTAAATTGTTTATTTGAGAATTTCAAATTCACAACTTCAAATTGAAGTATAGTTAACAATTTGTAATTATTAGTTCTAAATTGTTTATTTGAGAATTTCAAATTCACAACTTCAAACTGAAGTATAGTTAACAATTTGTAATTATTAATTCTAAATTGTTTATTTGAGAATTTCAAATTCACAACTTCAAATTGAAGTATAGTTAATAATTTGAAATTAGTAATTCTAAATTGTTTATTTGAGAATTTCAAATTCAAACTTCAAATTGAAGTATAGTTAACAATTTGTAATTATTAATTCTAAATTGTTTTTTGAGAATTTTAAATTCACAACTTCAAATTGATGTATAGTTAACAATTTGTAATTATCAGTTCTAAATTATTTATTTGCGAATTTCAAATTAACAACTTCAAATTGAAGTATAGTTAACAATTTGTAATTATTACTTCTAAATTGTTTATTTGAGAATTTCAAATTCACAACTTCAAATTGAAGTATAGTTAACAATTTGTAATTTCACTTCTAAATTATTTATTTGTGAATTTCAAATTCACAACTTCAAATTGAAGTATAGGTAACAATTTGTAATTATTACTTCTAAATTGTTTATTTGAGATTTTCCGATTCACAACTTCAAATTGAGGTATAGTTAATAACTTGAAAGTATTAATTCTAAATTGTTTATTTGAGAATTTCAAATTCACAACTTCAAATTGATGTATAGTTAATAACTTGAAATTATTAATTCTAAATTGTTTATTTGAGAATTTCAAATTCACAACTTTAAACTGAATTATAGTTAACAATTTGTAATTATTAATTCTAAATTGTTATTTGAGTATTTCAAATTCACAACTTCAAATTGAGTATAGTTAACAATTTGTAATTCTTAATTCTAAATTGTTTATTTGAGAATTTCAAATTCACAACTTCAAATTAAACTATAGTTAAAATTTGTAATTATCAGTTCTAAATTGTTTATTTGAAAATTTCAAATTCACAACTTTAAATTGAGTATAGTTAACAATTTGTAATTATTAATTCTAAATTGTTTATTTGAGAATATCAAATTCACAACTTCAAATTGAAGTATAGTTTAAAATTTGTAATTATTAATTCTAAATTGTTTATTTGAAAATTTCAAATTCACAACTTCAAATTGACGTATAGTTAATAATTTAAAATTATTAATTCTAAATTAGTTATTTGAGAATTTCAAATTCACAATTTTAAATTGAAGTATAGTTAACAATTTAAAATTATTAATTCTAAATTTTTTATTTAAGAATTTCAAATTCACAACTTCAAATTGAAGTATAGTTAACAATTAGTAATTATTAATTCTAAATTGTTTATTTGAGAATTTCAAATTTACAACTTCAAATTGTGGTATAGTTAACAATTTGTAATCATCAGTTCTAAATTGTTTATTTGAAAATTTTAAATTCACAACTTCAAATTGAAGTATAGTTAACAATTTGTAATTATCAGTTCTAAATTAATTATTTGAGAGTTTTAAATTCACAACTTCAAATTGAAGTATAGTTAACAATTTGTAATTATTAATTCTAAATTGTTTATTTGAGAATTTCAAATTAACAACTTCAAATTGAAAATAGTTAACAATTTGTAATTATTAATTCTAAATTGTTTATTTGAGAATTTCAAATTCACAACTTCAAATTAGTATGGTTAATAACTTGAAATTATTAATTCTAAATTGTTTATTTGATAATTTCAAATTCACAACTTCAAATTGAGTATAGTTAACAATTTGTAATTATTAATTCTAAATTGTTTATTTGAAATTTCAAATTCACAACTTCAAATTGAAGTATAGTTAACATTTTGTAATTATTAATTCTAAATTGTTTATTTGAGGATTTCAATTCACAACTTCAAATTGACGTATAGTTAATAACTTGAAATTATTAATTCTAAATTGTTTATTTGAGAATTTCAAATTCACAACTTCAAATTGAAGTATAGTTAACAATTTGTAATTTTACTTCTAAATTGTATATTTGAGAATTTCAAATTCACAACTTCAAATTAAAGTATAGTTAACAATTTGTAATTATTAGTTCTAAATTGTTTATTTGAGAATTTCAAATTCACAACTTCAAATTGAAGTATAGTTAATAACTTAAAATTATTAATTCTAAATTGTTTATTTGAGAATTTCAAATTCACAACTTCAAATTGAAGTATAGTTAATAATTTGAAATTATTAATTCTAAATTGTTTATTTGAGAATTTCAAATTCACAACTTCAAATTGAAGTATAGTTAACAATTTGTAATTATTAATTCTAAATTGTTTATTTGAGAATTTCAAATTCACAACTTCAAATTGACGTATAGTTAATAACTTGAAATTATTAATTCTAAATTGTTTATTTGAAAATTTCAAATTCACAACTTCAATTTGAAGTATAGTTAAAATTTGTAATTTTACTTCTAAATTGTTTATTTGAGAATTTCAAATTCACAACTTCAAATTAAAGTATAGTTAATAACTTGAAATTATTAATTCTAAATTGTTTATTTGAGAATTTCAAATTCACAACTTCAAATTGAAGTATAGTTAACAATTTGTAATTTTACTTCTAAATTGTATATTTGAGAATTTCAAATTTACAACTTCAAGTTAAAGTATAGTTAACAATTTGTAATTATCAGTTCTAAATTGTTTATTTGAGAATTTCAAATTCACAACTTCAAATTGAAGTATAGTTAAGAATTTGTAATTTTACTTCTAAATTGTTTATTTGAGAATTTCAAATTCACAACTTCAAATTGAAGTATAGTTACCAATTTGTAATTATTAATTCTAAATTGTTTATTTGAGAATTTCAAATTCACAACTTCAAATTGACGTATAGTTAATAACTTGAAATTATTAATTCTAAATTGTTTATTTGAGAATTTCAAATTCACAACTTCAAATTGACGTATAGTTAATAACTTGAAATTATTAATTCTAAATTGTTTATTTGAAAATTTCAAATTCACAACTTCAAATTGAGGTATAGTTAACAATTTGAAATTATTAATTCTAAATTATTTATTTGAGAATTTTAAATTCACAACTTCAAATTGATGTATAGTTAACAATTTGTAATTATTAGTTCTAAATTGTTTATTTGAGATTTTCTAATTCACAACTTCAAATTGAAGTATAGTTAACAATTTGTAATTATTAATTCTAAATTGTTTATTTGAGAATTTCAAATTCACAACTTCAAATTAGTATATTTAATAATTTGAAATTATTAATTCTTAATTGTTTATTTGAGAATTTCAAATTCACAACTTCAAATTGAAGTGTAGTTAATAATTTAAAATTATTAATTCTAAATTGTTATTTAAGAATTTTAAATTCACAACTTCAAATTGAAGCATAGTTAACACTTTGTAATTATTAATTCTAAATTGTTTATTTGAGAATTTCAAATTCACAACTTCAAATTGAAGCATAGTTAACACTTTGTAATTATTAATTCTAAATTGTTTATTTGAGAATTTCAAATTCACAACTTCAAATTGAAGTATATTTAATAATTTGTAATTATCAATTCTAAATTGTTTATTTGAGAATTTCAAATTCACAACTTCAAATTGAAGTATAGTTAACAATAGGTAATTATCAGTTCTAAAATATTTATTTGAAAATTTTAAATTCACAACTTCAAATTGAAGTATAGTTAACAATTTGTAATTATTAGTTCTAAATTGTTTATTTGAGAATTTCAAATTCACAACTTCAAATTAGTATAGTTAACAATTTATAATTATCAGTTCTAAATTGTTTATTTGAGAATTTCAAATTCACAACTTCAATTTGAAGTATAGTTAACAATTTGTAATTATTAATTCTAAATTATTTATTTGAGAATTTCAAATTCACAACTTCAAATTGAAGTATAGTTAACAATTTGTAATTATTAATTCTAAATTGTTTATTTGAGAATTTCAAATTCACAACTTCAAATTGAAGTATAGTTAGTAACTTGAAATTATTAATTCTAAATTGTTTATTTGAGAATTTCAAATTCACAACTTCAAATTGAAGTATAGTTAACAATTTGTACTTATTAATTCTAAATTGTTTATTTGAGAATTTCAAATTAACAACTTCAAATTGAAAATAGTTAACAATTTGTAATTATTAATTCTAAATTGTTTATTTGAGAATATCAAATTCACCACTTCAAATTGAAGTATAGTTAACAATTTGTAATTTTACTTCTAAATTGTTTATTTGAGAATTTCAAATTCACAATTTCAAATTGAAGTATAGTTAACAATTTGTGTTTATCAGTTTTAAATTGTTTATTTGAGAATTTCAAATTCACAACTTCAAATTGAAGTATAGTTAACAATTTGTAATTATTAATTCAAAATTGTTTTATTGAGAATTTCAAATTAACAATTTCAATTGAAGTATAGTTAATAATTTGAAATTATTAATTCTAAATTGTTTATTTGAGAATTTCAAATTCACAACTTCAAATTAAAGTATAGTTAACAATTTGTAATTATCAGTTCTAAATTGTTTATTTGAGAATTTCAAATTCACAACTTCAAATTGAAGTATAGTTAACAATTAGTATTTATTAGTTCTAAATTGTTTATTTGAGAATTTCAAATTCACAACTTCAAATTGAAGTATAGTTAACAATTTGTAATTATTAATTCTAAATTGTTTATTTGAGAATTTCAAATTCACAACTTCAAATTGAAGTATAGTTAATAACTTGAAATTATTCATTCTAAATTGTTTATTTGAGAATTTCAAATTAACAACTTCAAATTGAAATATAGTTAACAATTTGTAATTATTACTTCTAAATTGTATATTTGAGAATTTCAAATTCACAACTTCAAATTGAAGTATAGTTAACAATTTGTAGTTCTTAATTCTAAATTGTTTATTTGAGAATTTCAAATTCACAACTTCAAACTGAAGTATAGTTAAAATTTGTAATTATTAATTCTAAATTGTTTATTTGAGTATTTCAAATTCACAACTTCAAATTGAAGTATAGTTAACAATTTGTAATTCTTAATTCTAAATTGTTTTTTTGAGAATTTCAAATTCACAACTTCAAATTAAAGTATAGTTAACAATTTGTAGTTATTAATTCTAAATTGTTTATTTGAGGATATCAAATTCACAACTTCAAATTGAAGTATAGTTAAAATTTGTAATTATTAATTCTAAATTGTTTATTTAAAATTTCAAATTCACAACTTCAAATTGATGTATAGTTAATAATTTAAAATTATTAATTCTAAATTGTTTATTTGAGAATTTCAAATTCACAATTTTAAATTGTGGTATAGTGAACAATTTGTAATTATTAATTCTAAATTTTTATTTAAGAATTTCATATTCTCAACTTCAAATTGAAGTATAGTTAACAATTTGTAATTATTAATTCTAAATTGTTTATTTGAGAATTTCAAATTACAACTTCAAATTGTGGTATAGTTAACAATTTGTAATTATAAGTTCTAAACTGTTTATTAGAAAATTTTAAATTCACAACTTCAAATTGAAGTATAGTTAACAATTAGTAATTATCAGTTCTAAATTAACTATTTGAGAGTTTTAAATTCACAACTTCAAATTGAAGTATAGTTAACAATTTGTAATTATTAATTCTAAATTGTTATTTGAGAATTTCAAATTCACAACTTCAAATTGAAAATAGTTAACAATTTGTAATTATTAATTCTAAATTGTTTATTTGAGAATTTCAAATTCACAACTTCAAATTGAAGTATAATTAATAACTTGAAATTATTAATTCTAAATTGTTTATTTGAGAATTTCAAATTCACAACTTCAAATTGAAGTATAGTTAACAATTTGTAATTATTAATTCTAAATTGTTTATTTGAGAATTTCAAATTAACAACTTCAAATTGAAAAATAGTTAACAATTTGTAATTATTAATTCTAAATTGTTTATTTGAGAATTTCAAATTCACAACTTCAAATTGAAGTATGGTTAATAACTTGAAATTATTAATTCTAAATTATTTATTTGAGAATTTCAAATTCACAACTTCAAATTGAGTATAGTTAATAATTTGAAATTATTAATTCTAAATAGTTTATTTGAGAGTTTCAAATTCACAACTTCAAATTGAAGTATAGTTAACAATTTGTAATTATTACTTCTAAATTGTTTATTTGAGATTTTCTAATTCACAACTTCAAATTGAAGTATAGTTAATAATTTGAAAGTATTAATTCTAAATTGTTTATTTGAGAATTTCAAATTCACAACTTCAAATTGAAGTATAGTTAATAACTTGAAATTATTAATTCTAAATTGTTTATTTGAGAATTTCAAATTCACAACTTCAAACTGAAGTATAGTTAACAATTTGTAATTATTAAATCTAAATTGTTTATTTGAGTATTTCAAATTCACAACTTCAAATTGAAGTATAGTTAACAATTTGTAGTTCTTAATTCTAAATTGTTTATTTGAGAATTTCAAATTCACAACTTCAAATTAAAGTATAGTTAACAATTTGTAATTATTAATTCTAAATTGTTTATTTGAGAGTATTCAAATTCACAACTTCAATTTGAAGTATAGTTTAAAATTTGTAATTATTAATTCTAAATTGTTTATTTGAAAATTTCAAATTCACAACTTCAAATTGATGTATAGTTAATAATTTAAAATTATTAATTCTAAATTGTTTATTTGAGAATTTCAAATTCACAATTTTAAATTGAAGTATAGTTAACAATTTGTAATTATTAATTCTAAATTTTTATTTAAAATTTCATATTCTCAACTTCAAATTGAGTATAGTTAACAATTTGTAATTATTAATTCTAAATTGTTTATTTGAGAATTTCAAATTTACAACTTCAAATTGAGTATAATTAACAATTTGTAATTATAAGTTCTAAATTGTTTATTTGAAAATTTTAAATTCACACCTTCAAATTGAAGTATAGTTAACAATTTGTAATTATCAGTTCTAAATTAATTATTTGAGATATTTAAATTCACAACTTCAAATTGAAGTATAGTTAACAATTTGTAATTATTAATTCTAAATTGTTTATTTGAGAATTTCAAATTCACAACTTCAAATTGAAAAATAGTTAACAATTTGTAATTATTAATTCTAAATTGTTTATTTGAGAATTTCAAATTCACAACTTCAAATTGAAGTATAGTTAATAACTTGAAATTATTAATTCTAAATTGTTTATTTGAGAATTTCAAATTCACAACTTCAAATTGAAGTATAGTTAACAATTTGTAATTATTAATTCTAAATTGTTTATTTGAGAATTTCAAATTAACAACTTCAAATTGAAAATAGTTAACAATTTAAATTATTAATTCTAAATTGTTTATTTGAGAATTTCAAATTCACAACTTCAAATTGAGTATAGTTAATAACTTGAAATTATTAATTCTAAATTTTTATTTGAGAATTTCAAATTCACAACTTCAAATTGAAGTATAGTTAATAATTTGAAATTATTAATTCTAAATAGTTTATTTGAGATTTCAAATTCACAACTTCAAATTGAAGTATAGTTAACAATTTGTAATTATGAATTCTAAATTGTTTATATGAGAATTTCAAATTCACAACTTCAAATTGAAGTATAGTTAATAATTTGAAATTATTAATTCTAAATAGTTTATTTGAGAGTTTCAAATTCACAACTTCAAATTGAAGTATAGTTAACAATTTGTAATTATTAATTCTAAATTGTTTATTTGAGAATTTCAAATTCACAACTTCAAATTGAAGTATAGTTAATAATTTGAAATTATTAATTCTAAATAGTTTATTTGAGAGTTTCAAATTCACAACTTCAAATTGAAGTATAGTTAATAATTTGTAATTATCAGTTCTAAATTGTTTATTTGAGAATTTCAAATTCACAACTTCAAATTGAAGTATAGTTAACAATTTGTAATTATTAGTTCTAAATTGTTTATTTGAGAACTTTAAATTCACAACTTCAAATTGAAGTATAGTTAATAATTTGTAATTATCAGTTCTAAATTGTTTATTTGAGAATTTTAAATTCACAACTTCAAATTGAAGTATAGTTAATAACTTGAAATTATTAATTCTAAATTGTTTATTTGAGAATTTCAAATTCACAACTTCAAATTGAAGTATAGTTAAGAATTTGTAATTATTAATTCTAAATTGTTTATTTGAGAATTTCAAATTCACAACTTCTAATTGAAAATAGTTAACAATTTGTAATTATTAATTCTAAATTGTTTATTTGAGAATTTCAAATTCACAACTTCAAATTGACGTATAGTTAAAACTTGAAATTATTAATTCTAAATTGTTTATTTGAGAATTTCAAATTCACAACTTCAAATTGAAGTATAGTTAAGAATTTGTAATTTTACTTCTAAATTGTATATTTGAGAATTTCAAATTCACAACTTCAAGTTAAAGTATAGTTAACAATTTGTAATTATCAGTTCTAAATTGTTTATTTGAGAATTTCAAATTCACAACTTCAAATTGAAGTATAGTTAAGAATTTGTAATTTTACTTCTAAATTGTATATTTGAGAATTTCAAATTCACAACTTCAAGTTAAAGTATAGTTAATAACTTGAAATTATTAATTCTAAATTGTTTATTTGAGAATTTCAAATTCACAACTTCAAATTGAAGTATAGTTAACAATTTGTAATTTTACTTCTAAATTGTATATTTGAGAATTTCAAATTCACAACTTCAAATTAAAGTATAGTTAACAATTTGTAATTATCAGTTCTAAATTGTTTATTTGAGAATTTCAAATTCACAACTTCAAATTGAAGTATAGTTAACAATTTGTAATTTTTACTTCTAAATTGTTTATTTGAGAATTTCAAATTCACAACTTCAAATTAAAGTATAGTTAACAATTTGTAATTATCAGTTCTAAATTGTTTATTTGAGAATTTCAAATTCACAACTTCAAATTGAAGGTTAGTTAACAATTTGTAATTATCAGTTTTAAATTGTTTATTTGAGAATTTCAAATTCACAATTTCAAATTGAATATAGTTAACAATTTGTAATTATTAATTCTAAATTGTTTTATTGAGAATTTCAAATTAACAACTTCAAATTGAGGTATAGTTAATAATTTGAAATTATTAATTCTAAATTGTTTATTTGAGAATTTCAAATTCACAACTTCAAATTGAAGTATAGTTAATAATTTGAAATTATTAATTCTAAATTGTTTATTTGAGAATTTCAAATTTACAACTTCTAATTGAAGTATAGCTAATAATTTGAAATTATTAATTCTAAATTGTTTATTTGAGAATTTCAATTCACAACTTCAAATTGAAGTATAGTTAACAATTTGTAATAATTAATTCTAAATTGTTTATTTGAGAATTTTAAATTCACAACTTCAAATTGACGTATAGTTAATAACTTGAAATTATTAATTCTAAATTGTTTATTTGAGAATTTCAAATTCACAACTTCAAATTGAAGTATAGTTAACAATTTGTAATTTTTACTTCTAAATTGTTTATTTGAGAATTTCAAATTCACAACTTCAAGTTAAAGTATAGTTAACAATTTGTAATTATCAGTTCTAAATTGTTTATTTGAGAATTTCAAATTCACAACTTCAAATTGAAGGTTAGTTAACAATTTGTAATTATCAGTTTTAAATTGTTTATTTGAGAATTTCAAATTCACAACTTCAAATTGAAGTATAGTTAATAACTTGAAATTATTAATTCTAAATTGTTTATTTGAGAATTTCAAATTCACAACTTCAAATTGAAGTATAGTTAATAATTTGAAATTATTAATTCTAAATTGTTTATTTGAGAATTTCAAATTCACAACTTCAAATTGAAGTATAGTTAACAATTTGTAATTATTAATTCTAAATTGTTTATTTGAGAATTTCAAATTCACAACTTCAAATTGACGTATAGTTAATAACTTGAAATTATTAATTCTAAATTGTTTATTTGAGAATTTCAAATTCACAACTTCAAATTGACGTATAGTTAATAACTTGAAATTATTAATTCTAAATTGTTTATTTGAGAATTTCAAATTCACAACTTCAAATTGAAGTATAGTTAACAATTTGTAATTTTTACTTCTAAATTGTTTATTTGAAAATTTCAAATTCACAACTTCAAATTAAAGTATAGTTAACAATTTGTAATTATCAGTTCTAAATTGTTTATTTGAGAATTTCAAATTCACAACTTCAAATTGAAGGTTAGTTAACAATTTGTAATTATCAGTTTTAAATTGTTTATTTGAGAATTTCAAATTCACAACTTCAAATTGAAGTATAGTTAACAATTTGTAATTATTAATTCTAAATTGTTTTATTGAGAATTTCAAATTAACAACTTTAAATTGAAGTATAGTTAATAATTTGAAATTATTAATTCTAAATTGTTTATTTGAGAATTTCAAATTCACAACTTCAAATTAAAGTATAGTTAATAATTTGTAATTATCAGTTCTAAATTGTTTATTTGAGAATTTCAAATTCATAACTTCAAATTGAAATATAGTTAACAATTTGTAATTATTAATTCTAAATAGTTTATTTGAGAGTTTCAAATTCACAACTTCAAATTGAAGTATAGTTAACAATTTGTAATTATCAGTTCTAAATTGTTTATTTGAGAATTTTAAATTCACAACTTCAAATTGAAGTATAGTTAATAATTTGTAATTATTAGTTCTAAATTGTTTATTTGAGAATTTCAAATTCACAACTGCAAATTGAAGTATAGTTAACAATTTGTAATTATCAGTTCTAAATTGTTTATTTGAGAATTTCAAATTCACAACTTCAAATTGAAGTGTAGTTAATAATTTGTAATTATTAATTCTAAATGTTTATTTGAGAATTTCAAATTCACGACTTACAATTGAAGTATAGTTAATAAGTTAAATTATTAATTCTAAATTGTTTATTTGAGAATTTCAAATTCACAACTTCAAATTGAAGTATAGTCAATAACTTGAATTATTAATTCTAAATTGTTTATTTGAGAATTTCAAATTCACAACTTCAAATTGAAGTATAGTTAATAATTTGAAATTATTAATTCTAAATTGTTTATTTGAGAATTTCAAATTCACAACTTCAAATTAAAGTATATTTAATAATTTGAAATTATTAATTCTAAATTGTTTATTTGAGAATTTCAAATTCACAACTTCAAATTGAAGTATAGTTAATAATTTGAAATTATTAATTCTAAATTGTTTATTTGAGAATTTCAAATTCACAACTTCAAATTGAAGTATAGTTAATAATTTGAAATTATTAATTCTAAATTGTTTATTTGAGAATTTCAAATTCACAACTTCAAATTGAAGTATAGTTAATAATTTGAAATTATTAATTCTAAATTGTTTATTTGAGAATTTCAAATTCACAACTTCAAATTGAAGTATAGTTAATAATTTGAAATTATTAATTCTAAATTGTTTATTTGAAAATTTCAAATTCACAACTTCAAATTGAAGTATAGTTAACAATTTGTAATTATTAATTCTAAATTGTTTATTTGAGAATTTCAAATTCACAACTTCAAATTAAAGTATATTTAATAATTTGAAATTATTAATTCTAAATTGTTTATTTGAGAATTTCAAATTTACAACTTCAAATTGAAGTATAGTTAATAATTTGAAATTATTAATTCTAAATTGTTTATTTGAGAATTTCAAATTCACAACTTCAAATTGAAGTATAGTTAATAATTTGAAACTATTAATTCTAAATTGTTTATTTGAGAATTTCAAATTCACAACTTCAAATTGAAGTATAGTTAATAATTTGAAATTATTAATTTAAATTGTTTATTTGAGATTTTCTAATTCACAACTTCAAATTGAAGTATAGTTAACAATTTGTAATTATTAATTCTAAATTGTTAATTTGAGAATTTCAAATTCACAACTTCAAATTGAAGTATATTTAATAATTTAAATTATTAATTCTAAATTGTTTATTTGAGAATTTCAAATTCACAACTTCAAATTGAAGTATAGTTAATAATTTGAAATTATTAATTCTAAATTGTTATTTGAGAATTTTAAATTCACAACTTCAAATTGAAGTATAGTTAACAATTTGTAATTATTAGTTCTAAATTGTTTATTTGAGAATTTCAAATTCACAACTTCAAATTGAGCATAGTTAACACTTTGTAATTATTAATTCTAAATTGTTTATTTGAGAATTTCAAATTCACAACTTCAAATTGAAGTATATTTAATAATTTGAAATTATTAATTCTAAATTGTTTATTTGAGAATTTCAAATTCACAACTTCAAATTGAAGTATATTTAACAATTTGTAATTATCAGTTCTAAAATGTTTATTTGAAAATTTTAAATTCACAACTTCAAATTGAAGTATAGTTAACAATTTGTAATTATTAGTTCTAAATTGTTTATTTGAGAATTTCAAATTAACAACTTCAAATTGAAGTATAGTTAACAATTTGTAATTATCAGTTCTAAATTGTTTATTTGAGAATTTCAAATTCACAACTTCAATTTGAGTATAGTTAACAATTTGTAATTATTAATTCTAAATTGTTTATTTGAGAATTTCAAATTCACAACTTCAAATTGAAGTATAGTTAACAATTTGTAATTATTAATTCTAAATTGTTTATTTGAGAATTTCAAATTCACAACTTCAAATTGAAGTATAGTTAATAACTTGAAATTATTAATTCTAAATTGTTTATTTGAGAATTTCAAATTCACAACTTCAAATTGAGTATAGTTATCAATTTGTAATTATTAATTCTAAATTGTTATTTGAGAATTTCAAATTAACAACTTCAAATTGAAAATAGTTAACAATTTGTAATTATTAATTCTAAATTTGTTATTTGAGAATTTCAAATTCACAACTTCAAATTGAAGTATAGTTAACAATTTGTAATTTTACTTCTAAATTGTTTATTTGAGAATTTCAAATTCACAACTTCAAATTAAAGTATAGTTAACAATTTGTAATTATCAGTTCTAAATTGTTTATTTGAGAATTTCAAATTCACAACTTCAAATTGAAGGTTAGTTAACAATTTGTATTTATCAGTTTTAAATTGTTTATTTGAGAATTTCAAATTCACAACTTCAAATTGAAGTATAGTTAACAATTTGTAATTATTAATTCTAAATTGTTTTATTGAAATTTCAAATTAACAACTTCAATTGAAGTATAGTTAATAATTTGAAATTATTAATTCTAAATTGTTTATTTGAGAATTTCAAATTCACAACTTCAAATTAAAGTATAGTTAATAATTTGTAATTATCAGTTCTAAATTGTTTATTTAAGAATTTCAAATTTACAACTTCAAATTGAAGTATAGTTAACAATTAGTAATTATTAGTTCTAAATTGTTTATTTGAGAATTTCAAATTCACAACTTCAAATTGAGTATAGTTAACAATTTGTAATTATTAATTTTAAATTGTTTATTTGAGAATTTCAAATTCACAACTTCAAATTGAAGTATAGTTAATAACTTAAAATTATTCATTCTAAATTGTTTATTTGAGAATTTCAAATTCACAACTTCAAATTGAAGTATAGTTAACAATTTGTAATTATTAATTCTACATTGTTTATTTGAGAATTTTAAATTCACAACTTCAAATTGATGTATAGTTAACAATTTGTAATTATCAGTTCTAAATTATTTATTTGGAATTTCAAATTAACAACTTCAAATTGAAAAATAGTTAACAATTTGTAATTATTAGTTCTAAATTGTTTATTTGAGAATTTCAAATTCACAACTTCAAATTGAAGTATAGTTAACAATTTGTAATTATTACTTCTAAATTGTTTATTTGAGAATTTCAAATTCACAACTTCAAATTGAAGTATAGTTAACAATTTGTAATTATCAGTTCTAAATTATTTTTTTGCGAATTTCAAATTAACAACTTCAAATTGAAGTATAGTTAACAATTTGTAATTATTACTTCTAAATTGTTTATTTGAGAATTTCAAATTCACAACTTCAAATTGAAGTATAGTTAACAATTTGTAGTTCTTAATTCTAAATTGTTTATTTGAGAATTTCAAATTCACAACTTCAAACTGAAGTATAGTTAAAAATTTGTAATTATTAATTCTAAATTGTTTATTTGAGTATTTCAAATTCACAACTTCAAATTGAAGTATAGTTAACAATTTGTAGTTCTTAATTCTAAATTGTTTATTTGAGAATTTCAAATTCACAACTTCAAATTAAAGTATAGTTAATAATTTGAAATTATTAATTCTAAATTGTTTATTTGAGGATATCAAATTCACAACTTCAAATTGAAGTATAGTTTAAAATTTGTAATTATTAATTCTAAATTGTTTATTTAAAATTTCAAATTCACAACTTCAAATTGATGTATAGTTAATAATTTAAAATTATTAATTCTAAATTGTTTATTTGAGAATTTCAAATTCACAATTTTAAATTGAAGTATAGTTAACAATTTGTAATTATTAATTCTAAATTTTTATTTAAGAATTTCATATTCTCAACTTCAAATTGAAGTATAGTTAACAATTTGTAATTATTAATTCTAAATGGTTTATTTGAGAATTTCAAATTTACAACTTCAAATTGTGGTATAGTTAACAATTTGTAATTATAAGTTCTAAACTGTTTATTAGAAAATTTTAAATTCACAACTTCAAATTGAAGTATAGTTAACAATTAGTAATTATCAGTTCTAAATTAATTATTTGAGAGTTTTAAATTCACAACTTCAAATTGAAGTATAGTTAACAATTTGTAATTATTAATTCTAAATTGTTATTTGAGAATTTCAAATTCACAACTTCAAATTGAAAATAGTTAACAATTTGTAATTATTAATTCTAAATTGTTTATTTGAGAATTTCAAATTCACAACTTCAAATTGAAGTATAATTAATAACTTGAAATTATTAATTCTAAATTGTTTATTTGAGAATTTCAAATTCACAACTTCAAATTGAAGTATAGTTAACAATTTGTAATTATTAATTCTAAATTGTTTATTTGAGAATTTCAAATTAACAACTTCAAATTGAAAAATAGTTAACAATTTGTAATTATTAATTCTAAATTGTTTATTTGAGAATTTCAAATTTACAACTTCAAATTGAAGTATAGTTAATAACTTGAAATTATTAATTCTAAATTGTTTATTTGAGAATTTCAAATTCACAACTTCAAATTGAAGTATAGTTAATAATTTGAAATTATTAATTCTAAATAGTTTATTTGAGAGTTTCAAATTCACAACTTCAAATTGAAGTATAGTTAACAATTTGTAATTATAAATTCTAAATTGTTTATATGAGAATTTCAAATTCACAACTTCAAATTAAAGTATATTTAATAATTTGAAATTTTAATTCTAAATTGTTTATTTGAGAATTTTAAATTTACAACTTCAAATTGAAGTATAGTTAATAATTTGAAATTATTAATTCTAAATTGTTTATTTGAGAATTTCAAATTCACAACTTCAAATTGAAGTATAGTTAATAATTTGAAATTATTAATTCTAAATTGTTTATTTGAGAATTTCAAATTCACAACTTCAAATTGAAGTATAGTTAATAATTTGAAATTATTAATTCTAAATTGTTTATTTGAGAATTTCAAATTCACAACTTCAAATTGAAGTATAATTAATAATTTGAAATTATTAATTCTAAATTGTTTATTTGAAAATTTCAAATTCACAACTTCAAATTGAAGTATAGTTAACAATTTGAAATTATTAATTCTAAATTGTTTATTTGAGAATTTTAAATTCACAACTTCAAATTGAAGTATTGTTAACAATTTGTAATTATTACTTCTAAATTGTTTATTTGAGATTTTCTAATTCACAACTTCAAATTGAAGTATAGTTAACAATTTGTAATTATTAATTCTAAATTGTTTATTTAAGAATTTCAAATTCACAACTTCAAATTGAAGTATATTTAATAATTTGAAATTATTAATTCTTAATTGTTTATTTGAGAATTTCAAATTCACAACTTCAAATTGAAGTGTAGTTAATAATTTAAAATTATTAATTCTAAATTGTTATTTAAGAATTTTAAATTCACAACTTCAAATTGAAGTATAGTTAACAATTTGTAATTATTAATTCTAAATTGTTTATTTGAGAATTTCAAATTCACAACTTCAAATTGAAGCATAGTTAACACTTTGTAATTATTAATTCTAAATTGTTTATTTGAGAATTTCAAATTCACAACTTCAAATTGAAGTATATTTAATAATTTGAAATTATTAATTCTAAATTGTATATTTGAGAATTTCAAATTCACAACTACAAATTGAAGTATAGTTAACAATAGGTAATTATCAGTTCTAAATTGTTTATTTGAGAATTTCAAATTCACAACTTCAAATTGAAGTATAGTTAACAATTTGTAATTATTAATTCTAAATTGTTTATTTGAGAATTTCAAATTCACAACTTCAAATTGAAGTATAGTTAACAATTTGTAATTATCAGTTCTAAATTGTTTATTTGAAATTTCAAATTCACAACTTCAAATTGAAGTATAGTTAACAATTTGTAATTATTATTCTAAATTGTTTATTTGAGAATTTCAAATTCACAACTTCAAATTGAAGTATAGTTAACAATTTGTAATTATCATTCTAAATTGTTTATTTGGAATTTCAAATTCACAACTTCAAATTGAAGTATAGTTAACAATTTGTAATTATTACTTCTAAATTGTTTATTTGAAAATTTCAAATTCACAACTTCAAATTGAAGTATAGTTAATAACTTGAAATTATTAATTCTAAATTGTTTATTTGAGAATTTCAAATTCACAACTTCAAATTGAAGTATAGTTAATAACTTGAAATTATTAATTCTAAATTGTTTATTTGAGAATTTCAAATTCACAACTTCAAATTGAAGTATAGTTAACAATTTGTAATTATTAATTCTAAATTGTTTATTTGAGAATTTCAAATTCACAACTTCAAATTGAAGTATAGTTAACAATTTGTAATTATTAATTCTAAATTGTTTATTTGAGAATTTCAAATTCACAACTTCAAATTGAAGTATAGTTAACAATTTGTAATTATTAATTCTAAATTGTTTATTTGAGAATTTCAAATTCACAACTTCAAATTGAAGTATAGTTAACAATTTGTAATTATTAATTCTAAATTGTTTATTTGAAAATTTCAAATTCACAACTTCAAATTGATGTATAGTTAATAATTTAAAATTATTAATTCTAAATTGTTTATTTGAAAATTTTAAATTCACAATTTTAAATTGAAGTATAGTTAACAATTTGTAATTATTAATTCTAAATTTTTTATTTAAGAACTTCATATTCTCAACTTCAAATTGAAGTATAGTTAACAATTTGTAATTATTAATTCTAAATTGTTTATTTGAGAATTTCAAATTTACAACTTCAAATTGGTATAATTAACAATTTGTAATTATAAGTTCTAAATTGTTTATTTGAAAATTTTAAATTCACAACTTCAAATTGAAGTATAGTTAACAATTTGTAATTATCAGTTCTAAATTAATTATTTGAGAGTTTTAAATTCACAACTTCAAATTGAAGTATAGTTAACAATTTGTAATTATTAATTCTAAATTGTTATTTGAGAATTTCAAATTCACAACTTCAAATTGAAAAATAGTTAACAATTTGTAATTATTAATTCTAAATTGTTTATTTGAGAATTTCAAATTCACAACTTCAAATTGAAGTATAGTTAATAACTTGAAATTATTAATTCTAAATTGTTTATTTGAGAATTTCAAATTCACAACTTCAAATTGAAGTATAGTTAATAATTTGAAATTATTAATTCTAAATAGTTTATTTGAGAGTTTCAAATTCACAACTTCAAATTGAAGTATAGTTAACAATTTGTAATTATTAATTCTAAATTGTTTATATGAGAATTTCAAATTCACAACTTCAAATTGAAGTATAGTTAATAGTTTGAAATTATTATTTCTAAATAGTTTATTTGAGAGTTTCAAATTCACAACTTCAAATTGAAGTATAGTTAATAATTTGTAATTATCAGTTCTAAATTGTTTATTTGAGAATTTCAAATTCACAACTTCAAATTGAAGTATAGTTAACAATTTGTAATTATTAGTTCTAAATTGTTTATTTGAGAATTTTAAATTCACATCTTCAAATTGAAGTATAGTTAATAATTTGTAATTATCAGTTCTAAATTGTTTATTTGAGAATTTTAAATTCACAACTTCAAATTGAAGTATAGTTAATAACTTGAAATTATTAATTCTAAATTGTTTATTTGAGAATTTCAAATTCACAACTTCAAATTGAAGTATAGTTAATAATTTGTAATTATTAATTCTAAATTGTTTATTTGAGAATTTCAAATTCACAACTTCTAATTGAAAATAGTTAACAATTTGTAATTATTAATTCTAAATTGTTTATTTGAGAATTTCAAATTCACAACTTCAAATTGACGTATAGTTAAAACTTGAAATTATTAATTCTAAATTGTTTATTTGAGAATTTCAAATTCACAACTTCAAATTGAAGTATAGTTAAGAATTTGTAATTTTACTTCTAAATTGTATATTTGAGAATTTCAAATTCACAACTTCAAGTTAAAGTATAGTTAACAATTTGTAATTATCAGTTCTAAATTGTTTATTTGAGAATTTCAAATTCACAACTTCAAATTGAAGTATAGTTAAGAATTTGTAATTTTACTTCTAAATTGTATATTTGAGAATTTCAAATTCACAACTTCAAGTTAAAGTATAGTTAATAACTTGAAATTATTAATTCTAAATTGTTTATTTGAGAATTTCAAATTCACAACTTCAAATTGAAGTATAGTTAACAATTTGTAATTTTACTTCTAAATTGTTTATTTGAGAATTTCAAATTCACAACTTCAAATTGAAGTATAGTTAACAATTTGTAATTATCAGTTCTAAATTGTTTATTTGAGAATTTCAAATTCACAACTTCAAATTGAAGTATAGTTAACAATTTGTAATTATTAGTTCTAAATTGTTTATTTGAGAATTTCAAATTCACAACTTCAAATTGAAGTATAGTTAAAATTTGTAATTATTATTCTAAATTGTTTATTTGAGAATTTCAAATTCACAACTTCAAATTGAAGTATAGTTAACAATTTGTAATTATTAATTCTAAATTGTTTATTTGAGAATTTCAAATTCACAACTTCAAATTGAAGTATAGTTAATAATTTGTAATTATTAATTCTAAATTGTTTATTTGAGAATTTCAAATTCACAACTTCAAATTGAAGTATAGTTAATAATTTGTAATTATTAATTCTAAATTGTTTATTTGAGAATTTCAAATTCACAACTTCAAATTGAAGTATAGTTAATAATTTGTAATTATTAATTCTAAATTGTTTATTTGAGAATTTCAAATTCATATCTTCAAATTGAAGTATAGTTAACAATTTGTAATTATTAATTCTAAATTGTTTATTTGAGAATTTCAAATTCACAACTTCAAATTGAAGTATAGTTAAAATTTGAAATTATTAATTCTAAATTGTTTATTTGAGAATTTCAAATTCACAACTTCAAATTGAAGTATAGTTAACAATTTGTAATTTTACTTCTAAATTGTTTATTTGAGAATTTCAAATTCACAACTTCAAGTTAAGTATAGTTAACAATTTGTAATTATCAGTTCTAAATTGTTTATTTGAGAATTTCAAATTCACAACTTCAAATTGAAGTATAGTTAACAATTTGTAATTTTACTTCTAAATTGTTTATTTGAGAATTTCAAATTCACAACTTCAAATTAAAGTATAGTTAACAATTTGTAATTATTAATTCTAAATTGTTTATTTGAGAATTTCAAATTAACAACTTCAAATTGAAGTATAGTTAACAATTTGTAATTTTACTTCTAAATTGTTTATTTGAGAATTTCAAATTCACAACTTCAAATTAAAGTATAGTTAACAATTTGTAATTATCAGTTCTAAATTGTTTATTTGAAAATTTCAAATTCACAACTTCAAATTGAAGTATAGTTAAAATTTGTAATTATTATTCTAAATTGTTTATTTGAGAATTTCAAATTCACAACTTCAAATTGAAGTATAGTTAACAATTTGTAATTATTAATTCTAAATTGTTTATTTGAGAATTTCAAATTAACAACTTTAAATTGAAGTATAGTTAATAATTTGAAATTATTAATTCTAAATTGTTTATTTGAGAATTTCAAATTCACAACTTCAAATTAAAGTATAGTTAATAATTTGTAATTATCAGTTCTAAATTGTTTATTTGAGAATTTCAAATTCACAACTTCAAATTGAAGTATAGTTAACAATTTGTAATTATTAATTCTAAATAGTTTATTTGAGAGTTTCAAATTCACAACTTCAAATTGAAGTATAGTTAACAATTTGTAATTATCAGTTCTAAATTGTTTATTTGAAAATTTTAAATTCACAACTTCAAATTGAAGTATAGTTAACAATTTGTAATTATTAGTTCTAAATTGTTTATTTGAGAATTTCAAATTCACAACTTCAAATTGAAGTATAGTTAACAATTTGTAATTATCAGTTCTAAATTGTTTATTTGAGAATTTCAAATTCACAACTTCAAATTGAAGTATAGTTAACAATTTGTAATTATTAATTCTAAATTGTTTATTTGAGAATTTCAAGTTCACAACTTCAAATTGAAGTATATTTAATAAGTTAAAATTATTAATTCTAAATTGTTTATTTGAGAATTTCAAATTCACAACTTCAAATTGAAGTATAGTTAATAACTTGAATTATTAATTCTAAATTGTTTATTTGAGAATTTCAAATTCACAACTTCAAATTGAAGTATAGTTAACAATTTGTAATTATTAATTCTAAATTGTTTATTTGAGAATTTCAAATTCACAACTTCAAATTGAAGTATAGTTAATAATTTGAAATTATTAATTCTAAATTGTTTATTTGAGAATTTCAAATTCACAACTTCAAATTGAAGTATAGTTAATAATTTGAAATTATTAATTCTAAATTGTTTATTTGAGAATTTCAAATTCACAACTTCAAATTGAAGTATAGTTAATAATTTGTAATTATTAATTCTAAATTGTTTATTTGAGAATTTCAAATTCACAACTTCAAATTGAAGTATAGTTAATAATTTGAAATTATTAATTCTAAATTGTTTATTTGAGAATTTCAAATTCACAACTTCAAATTGAAGTATAGTTAATAATTTGAAATTATTAATTCTAAATTGTTTATTTGAGAATTTCAAATTCACAACTTCAAATTGAAGTATAGTTAAAATTTGTAATTATTAGTTCTAAATTGTTTATTTGAGAATTTCAAATTAACAACTTCAAATTGAAGTATAGTTAACAATTTGTAACTATTAATTCTAAATTGTTTATTTGAGAATTTCAAATTCACAACTTCAAATTGAAGTATAGTTAATAATTTGAAATTATTAATTCTAAATTGTTTATTTGAGAATTTCATATTAACAACTTCAAATTGAAGTATAGTTAACAATTTGTAATTATTAATTCTAAATTGTTTATTTGAGAATTTCAAATTCACAACTTCAAATTGAAGTATAGTTAACAATTTGTAATTATTATTCTAAATTGTTTATTTGAGAATTTCAAATTCACAACTTCAAATTGAAGTATAGCTAACAATTTGTAATTATTAATTCTAATTTGTTTATTTGAAAATTTCAAATTCACAACTTCAAATTGAAGTATAGTTAACAATTTGTAATTATTAATTCTAAATTGTTTATTTGAGAATTTCAAATTCACAACTTCAAATTGAAGTATAGTTAACAATTTGTAATTATAATTCTAAATTGTTTATTTGAGAATTTCAAATTCACAACTTCAAATTGAAGTATAGTTAACAATTTGTAATTATTAATTCTAAATTGTTTATTTGAGAATTTCAAATTCACAACTTCAAATTGAAGTATAGTTAACAATTTGTAATTATTAATTCTAAATTGTTTATTTGAGAATTTCAAATTCACAACTTCAAATTGAAGTATAGTTAATAATTTGAAATTATTAATTCTAAATTGTTTATTTGAGAATTTCAAATTCACAACTTCAAATTGAAGTATAGTTAACAATTTGTAATTATTAATTCTAAATTGTTTATTTGAGAATTTCAAATTCACAACTTCAAATTGAAGTATAGTTAACAATTTGTAATTATTAATTCTAAATTGTTTATTTGAGAATTTCAAATTAAATTTTAAAATTTTTAAATTTAATTTTTTTAATTTTTTTAAAAAAAAAATAATTAAATTTTTTTTTAATTTTTTTTTTTTTTAACCAAAAATTAATAAATTTAAATTTAATTTTTTTAATTTTTTAAAAAAAAAATAATAAATTTTTTTTTAATTTTTTTTAATTTTTTAATAAATAAATTTAAAAAATTTAAATTTAATTTTATTAATTTTAATTAATTAATAAATTTAAAATTTTTATATTAATTTTTTTAAATTTTAATTAATTAATAATTTTAAAATTTTTAAATTTAATTTTTTTAAAATTTTTTAAAAAAATTATAATTAAATTTTTTTTTAATTTTTTTAAATTTTTTAAAAATTAAAAATATAAATTTAAATTTTTTTTTTAAATTTTTTTAACAAAAATTTTAAATTTAAATTTCAAATTAAATTTTAAAAATTTTAATTAACAATTTTAAATTTTTAATTTAAATTTTTAAATTTAAATTTCAAATTAAATTTTAAAAATTTTAATTTTAAAATTTTAAATTTTTATTTAAATTTTTAAATTTAAATTTAAATTAAAATTTAAAAAAATTTTAAAATTTTAAATTTTTAATTTAAATTTTTAAATTTAAATTTAAATTAAAAAAAAAAATTTTAAAATTTTAAATTTTTATTTTAAATTTTTAAATTTAAATTTAAATTAAAAAAAAAATTTTAAAATTTTAAATTTTTAATTTTAAATTTTAAATTTAAATTTTAAATTAAAAAAAAAAATTTTAAAATTTTAAATTTTTAATTTAAATTTTTAAATTTAAATTTAAATTAAAAAAAAAATTTTAAAATTTAAATTTTTTTTTTTTTTAAAAAACCCAAAAAATTAAATTAAAATTTTTTTTTTTAAATTTTTTTTAAATTTTTTTAAAAAAAAAAATTAAATTAAAATTTTTTTTTTAAATTTTTTTTAAATTTTTTTAAAAAATTTCAAAAATTAAATTAAAATTTTTTAAAATTTTAAATTTTTTTTAAATTTTTATTTTAAATTTAAATTAAATTTTAAAAAATTTTTTTAAAATTTTAAATTATTTAATTTAAATTTTTAAATTTAAATTTAAATTAAATTTTAAAAATTTTTTAAAATTTTAAATTTTTTTTAAATTTTTAAATTTTAAAAATTAAATTAAATTTTTAAAAATTTTTTAATTAATTTTAAATTTTTTTTAAATTTTTAAATTTAAATTTAAATTAAATTTTTAAAAATTTTTTAATTAATTTAAATTTTTTTTAAATTTTTAAATTTAAAATTTAAATTAAAATTTTAAAAATTTTAATTTTAAAATTTTTTTTTTTAAAAATTTTTTTAAAAAAAAAATTTAAAAAGGTAAATTTTAAAATTTTTTTTTTTAAATTTTTTTAAATTAAAAAAATTTAAAAAGGTTTTTAAAATTTTTTTTTTTTAAATTTTTTTAAATTTAAAAAAATTTAAAAAGGTAAATTTTAAAATTTTTTTTTTTAAATTTTTTTAAATTTAAAAAAAATTTAAAAAGGTAAATTTTAATTTTAAATTTTTTTTAAATTTTTTTTAAAATTTAAAAAAATTTAAAAAAGTAAATTTTAAAATTTTTTTTTTTTAAATTTTTAAATTTAAATTAAAATTAAAATTTAAAAAGGTAAATTTAAATTTTTTTTTTTTAAATTTTTAAATTTTAAATTTAAATTAAAAAAAAAATTTTAAAATTTTAAATTTTTATTTAAATTTTTAAATTTAAATTTAAATTAAATTTTAAAAATTTTAATTAAAATTTTAAATTTTTAATTTAAATTTTTAAATTTAAATTTAAATTTAAAAAAAAAATTTTAAATTTTAAATTTTTAATTTAAATTTTTAAATTTAAATTTCAAATTAAATTTTAAAAATTTTAATTAATTAATTTTAAATTTTTAATTTAAATTTTTAAATTTAAATTTCAAATTAAATTTTAAATTAATTTTAATTAAAATTTTAAATTTTTAATTTAAATTTTTAAATTTAAAATTCAAATTAAATTTTAAAAAATTTTAATTAACAATTTTAAATTTTTAATTTAAATTTTTAAATTTAAATTTCAAATTAAATTTTAAAAATTTTAATTATTAATTTAAATTTTTAATTTAAATTTTTAAATTTAAATTTCAAATTAAATTTTAAAAAATTTTAATTAAAATTTTAAATTTTTTTTAAATTTTTAAATTTAAATTTCAAATTAAAATTTTAAAAATTTTAATTAAAATTTTAAATTATTTTTTAAAATTTTTAAATTTAAATTTCAAATTAAAAAAAAAATTTTAAAATTTTAAATTTTTAATTTTAAAATTTTTAAATTTAAATTTAAATTAAAAAAAAGGTAAATTTTAAAATTTTTTTTTTTTAAATTTTTTTAAATTTAAAAAAATTTAAAAAAGAAATTTTAAAATTTTTTTTATTTTTTTTTTTTTTTAAAAAAAAAATTAAAATTTTAAAATTAAAAATTTTTTTTTATTTTTTTTTTTTTTTAAAAAAAAAATTAAAATTTTTTAAACCAAATTTTTTTTAAATTTTTTTTAAAAAATTTAAAATTTTAAAAATTTTAATTAATTAATTTTAAATTTTTTTTGGTTTTTAAAAAAAAAAAAAATTAAAATTTTAAAATTTTTTAAATTTTTTTTGGTTTTTAAAAAAAAAAAAATTAAAATTTAAAAATTTTTTAAATTTTTTTTTGTTTTTAAAAAAAAAAAAAATTAAAATTTGTAAAAATTTTTTAAATTTTTTTTAAATTTTTAAATTTAAATTTCAAATTAAATTTTAAAAATTTTAATTAAAATTTTAAATTTTTAATTTTTAAATTTTAAATTTAAATTTCAAATTAAATTTTAAAAAATTTTAATTAACAATTTTAAATTTTTTTTAAATTTTTAAATTTAAATTTAAATTAAATTTTAAAAATTTTTTAAAATTTTAAATTTTTTTTAAATTTTTAAATTTAAATTTTAAATTAAATTTTAAAAATTTTTTAAAATTTTAAATTTTTTTTAAATTTTTAAATTTAAATTTAAATTTAAATTTTAAAAATTTTTTAATTAATTTAAAATTTTTAATTTAAATTTTTTTAAAAAAAAAAATTAAATTAAAATTTTTTTTTTAAATTTTTTTTAAAATTTTAAATTTAAATTTCAAATTAAAATTTTAAAAATTTTAATTAAAATTTTAAATTTTTTTTAAATTTTTAAATTTAAATTCCAAATTAAATTTTAAATTAATTTAAATTAAAATTTTAAATTTTTTTTAAATTTTTAAATTTAAATTTAAATTAAAATTTTAAAAAATTTTTTAAAATTTTAAATTTTTTTTAAAATTTTTTAAAAAAAAAAATTAAATTAAAATTTGTTAAAAATTTTTTAAATTTTTTTTTTTTTTAAAAAAAAAAAATTAAAATTTTAATTAATTTTTTAAATTTTTTTTGGTTTTTAAAAAAAAAAAAATTAAAATTTTAATTAATTTTTAAAAATTTTTTTTTTTTTAAAAAAATTAAAAAAAAAAATTTTAAAATTTTTTAAAGTTTTTTGGTTTTTAAAAAAAAAAAAAATTAAAATTTTAAAATTTTTTAAAGTTTTTTGGTTTTTAAAAAAAAAAAAATTAAAATTTTTAAAATTTTTTAAATTTTTTTTTTTTTAAAAAACCCAAAAAATTAAATTAAAATTTGTTAAAATTTTTTAAATTTTTTTTAAATTTTTTTAAAAAAAAAAAATTAAATTAAAATTTTTTTTTTTAAAATTTTTTTTAAATTTTTTTTAAAAAAAAATTAAATTAAAATTTTTTAAAAATTTTTTAAATTTTTTTTGGTTTTTAAAAAAAAAAAAATTAAAATTTAAAATTTTAATTTTAAATTTTTTTTTTTTTAAATTCAAAAAATTAAATTAATTAAAATTTTAAAATTTTAATTTAAATTTTTTTTTTTAAATTTAAAACCAAATTTAAAATTAAAATTTGTTAAAATTTTTTAAATTTTTTTTTTTTTAAAAAACCCAAAAAATTAAATTAAAATTTGTTAAATTTTTTAAATTTTTTTTTTTTTAAAAAACCCTTTTAATTTAAATTAAAATTTGTTAAATTAATTTTAAATTTTTTTTTTTAAATTTCAAAACCAAATTAAATTAATTAAAATTTTTAAAATTTTAATTTTAAATTTTTTTTTTTTAAAATTCAAAACCAAATTAAATTAAATTAAAATTTTAAAATTTTAATTTTAAATTTTTTTTTTTAAATTTCAAAAAATTAAATTTTAAAATTTTTAATTTAAATTTTAAATTTTTTTTTTTAAATTTCAAAAAAAAAAAATTTAAAAATTTTTTAATTAATTTTTTTTTTTTTTTTAAAAAAAAAAAAAAAAATTTAAAAATTTTTTAATTAATTTTTAAATTTTTTTTTTTTAAAAAAAAAACCCGGAAATTTTAAAATTTTTTAATTAATTTTTTTTTTTTTAAAAAAAAACCCCCTTTTAAATTAAGTTAAAAATTTTTTTAAATTAATTTAAATTTTTTTTTTTTTTAAAAAAAAAAAAAAAATTTAATTAATTTTTTAAATTAATTTTTTTTTTTAAAAAATTTAAACCCAAATTAAATTAAAGTTAAAAAATTTTTTTTTTTAAATTTTTTTTTTTAAATTTCAAAACCAAATTAAATTAATTAAAATTTTAAAATTTTATTTTAAATTTTTTTTAAAAAATTTAAACCCAAATTAAATTTAAGTTAAAATTTTTTAAAATTTTTAAATTTTTTTTTTTTTTAAAAAAAAAAAAAAAATTTAAAAATTTTTTAATTAATTTTTTTTTTTTTTTTTTAAAAAAAAAAAAAAATTTAATTAAAATTTTTTAATTAATTTTTTTTTTTTTAAAATTTTTTAAAAAAAAAAAAATTTTTTAAAAAATTTTTTTTTTTAAATTTTTTTTGGAAAAAAAAAAAAAAATTTTAAAAAATTTTTTTTTTTTAAATTTTTTTTTTAAATTTAAAACCAAAAAAGGGTTAAAAAATTTTTTTTTTTAAAATTTTTTTTGGAAATTTAAAACCAAAAAAAAATTAAAAAATTTTTTTTTTTAAATTTTTTTTTTTAAATTTCAAAACCAAATTAAAAAATTAATTTTAAAATTTTTTTAAATTTTTAAATTTTTTTTAAAATTTAAATTAAAAAAAAAAATTTTAAAATTTTTTTAAATTTTTTAAATTTTTTTTAAAAAATTAAAAAAAAAAATTTTAAAATTTTTTTAAATTTTTTTTGGTTTATTTAAAAAAAAAAAAAATTAAAATTTTAAAATTTTTTAAATTTTTTTTTTTTTAAAAAATTAAAAAAAATTAATTTTAAAATTTTTTTAAATTTTTTTTTTTTTAAAAAAAAAAAATTAAATTAAAATTTTTTTTTTAAATTTTTTTTAAATTTTTTTAAAAAAAAAAATTTAAATTAAAATTTTTTTTTTAAATTTTTTTTAAATTTTTAAATTTAAAATTTAAATTAAATTTTTAAAAAATTTTTTAAAATTTTAAATTTTTTTTAAATTTTTAAATTTAAATTTAAATTTAAATTTTAAAAATTTTTTAAAATTTTAAATTTTTTTTAAATTTTTAAATTTAAATTTTAAATTAAATTTTTAAAAATTTAAATTAAAATTTTAAATTTTTTTTAAATTTTTAAATTTAAATTTAAATTTAAAATTTTAAAATTTTTTTTTTTTTTTTTTGGTTTTTAAAAAAAAAAAAATTAAAATTTGTTAAAATTTTTTTAAATTTTTTTTTTTTTAAAAAATTTAAATTAAATTTTTAAAAATTTTAAAATTTTAAATTTTTTTTAAATTTTTAAATTTAAAAAATTAAATTTTAAAAATTTTTTTTTTAAATTTTTTTTAAATTTTTTTTTTAAAAAAAAAATTAAATTAAAATTTTTTTTTTAAATTTTTAATTTAAATTTTTAAATTTAAAATTTAAATTAAAAAAAAAATTTTAAAATTTTTTTTTTTTAAATTTTAAATTTTAAAAAAAATTAAAAAATTTTTTTTTAATTTTAAATTTTTTTTAAATTTTTAAATTTAAATTTAAAAAATTAAAAAATTTTTTTTTTAAAATTTTTTTTGGTTTTTAAAAAAAAAAAAAATTAAAATTTGTTAAAATTTTTTAAATTTTTTTTTTTTTAAAAAACCCCAAAAAATTTAAATTAAAATTTGTTAAAATTTTTAAATTTTTTTTAAATTTTTTTAAAAAATTTAAAAAATTAAATTTAAAATTTTTTTTTTTAAATTTTTTTTAAATTTTTTTAAAAAAAAAAAGTTAAATTAAAATTTTTTTAAAAATTTTAAATTTTTTTTAAATTTTTTTAAAAAAAAAAAATTAAATTAAAATTTTTTTTTTAAATTTTTTTTAAATTTTTTTAAAAAAAAAAATTAAATTAAAATTTTTTTTTTTAAATTTTTTTTAAATTTTTTTAAAAAAAAAAATTTAAATTAAAATTTTTTAAAAAAAATTTTTTTTTTTTTAAAAAACCAAAAAAATTAAATTAAAATTTGTAATTAATTTTTAAAAATTTTTTTAAATTTTTCCAAAAAAAAAAAGTTAAATTAAAATTTTTTTTTTAAATTTTTTTTAAATTTTTTTTAAAAAAAAAAATTAAATTAAAATTTTTTTTTTAAATTTTTAATTTAAATTTTTAAATTTAAATTTCAAATTAAATTTTAAAAATTTTAATTTTAAATTTTAAATTTTTAATTTAAATTTTTAAATTTAAATTTAAATTAAATTTTTAAAAATTTTTAAAATTAATTTAAATTTTTTTTAAATTTTTTTAAATTTAAAAAAATTTAAAAAAGTAAATTTAAATTTTTTTTTTTAAATTTTTTTAAATTTAAAAAAATTTTTTAAAAAAGTAAATTTAAATTTTTTTTTTTAAATTTTTTTAAATTTAAATTAAAATTTTAAAAAAATTTTAAAATTTTAAATTTTTTTTAAATTTTTAAATTTAAATTTAAATTAAAAAAAAAAATTTTAAAATTTTAAATTTTTAATTTAAAATTTTTAAATTTAAATTTAAATTAAAAAAAAAAAAATTTTTTTTTTTTAAAATTTTTTAAATTTAAAAAAATTTAAAAAGGTAAATTTTAAAATTTTTTTTTTTAAATTTTTAAATTTAAATTTAAAAAAAAATTTTAAAAAAAATTTTAAATTTTTAATTTAAATTTTTAAATTTAAATTTAAATTAAAAAAAAAAATTTCAATTTTAAATTTTTATTTTAAATTTTTAAATTTAAATTTAAATTTAAAAAAAAAAATTTTTTTAAATTTTTAATTTTAAATTTTTTTAAATTTTAAATTAAATTTAAAAAAATTTTAAAATTTTAAATTTTTAATTTAAATTTTTAAATTTAAATTTAAATTTAAAAAAAAAAATTTTAAAATTTTAAAATTTTTAATTTAAATTTTTTAAAAAAAAAAATTAAATTTAAATTTTTTAAAATTTTTTTTTTTAAATTTTTTTTTTTAAAAAAAAAATTTAAAATTTTTATTTTAAAAATTTTTAATTTTTTAAATTTTAATTTAAATTTTTTAAAAAAAAATTTTTTCAAATTTTTTTTAAATTTTTTTAAAAAATTTAAATTTTCCCAAATTTAAATTTTTTAAAAAATTTTTAATTTAAATTTTAAAATTTAAAGGGTTTTAAATTTTCCCAAATTTGGTTTATTAAAAATTTTTTTTATTTTTTTTTTTAAAAAAAAAATTAAAATTTTAAAATTAATTTTTTTTTTTAAAATTTTAAATTTAAATTTAAATTTAAAAAAAAAATTTTAAAATTTAAATTTTTAATTTAAATTTTTAAATTTAAATTTCAAATTAAATTTTAAATTAATTTAAATTAAAATTTAAATTTTTAATTTAAATTTTAAATTTAAAGTTTAAAAAAATTTAAAAAGGTAAATTTAAATTTTTTTTATTTTTTTTTTTTTTAAAAAAAAAAATTAAAATTTTTTATTTTTTTTTAATTTTTTAAAAAATTTTTTTTAAAAAAAAAATTAAAATTTTTTATTAATTTTTTTTTATTTGGTTTTTTTTTTTTAAAAAAAAAATTAAAATTTTTTATTAAAAATTTTTTTTATTTGGTTTTTTTTTAAAAAAAAAATTAAAATTTTAAATTTAAAATTTTTAATTTTTTAAATTTAAATTTTAAATTTAAATTTAAAAAAAATTTTTAAAAATTAAAAAATTTTTTTTTTTAAATTTTTTTAAAAAAAAAAATTTTTTTAAAAAAATTTAAAATTTTAAATTTTTTTAAATTTTAAATTTAAATTAAAATTTTAAAAAATTTTAAATTTTATTTTAAAATTTTTAATTTTAAATTTAAATTTTTAAATTTAAATTTAAAATTTTAAAAAATTTTAATTTTAATTTTAAAATTTTTAATTTTAAATTTTAAAAAATTTTAAATTTTAATTATTTTTTTTGGAATTTTAAATTTAAATTTTAAATTTAAGAATTTAAAAAAAAATTTTTAAATTTTTAATTTAAATTTTAAATTCCAAATTTTAAATTTAAGAATTTTAAAAAATTTTTAAATTTTTAAAATTGTTTTTTTTTTTAAATTTTTTTAAAAAAATTAAAATTTAAAAAAATTTAAAATTTTTTTTTTTAAAAAATTTTTTTAAAAAAATTAAAATTTTAAATTAAATTTTTTAAATTTTTTTTTTTAAAAAATTTTTTTAAAAATTTAAATTAAAATTTTAAATTAAAAATTTAAATTTTTTTAAAAAATTTTTAAATTTTTTAAAAAAAAAAATTTTAAAATTTTAATTTAAAATTTTTTTTAAATTTCAAATTTTTTTAAAAAAAAAAATTTTAAATTAAATTTAAATTTTTTTTTTTAAAAATTTTTTTAAAAAAATTAAAATTTTAAATTTTTTTTAAATTTTTTTTAAAATTTTTTTTTTTTAAAAAATTTAAATTAACAATTTTAAATTTTTTTTTTTTTTAAAAATTTAAATTTAAATTTTTTTGGAATTTAAATTAAAATTTTAAATTTTAAATTTTAAAAATTTTTAATTTAAAATTTAAATTTTAAAAAATTTAAATTTTAAAAAATTTTAAATTTTAATTTAAAATTTTTAAATTTAAAATTTAAAAAATTTAAATTTAAATTTTAAAAAATTTTTTTAAAAATTTAAAATTTTTAATTTAAATTTAAATTTTTTTAAAAAATTTAAATTAAAATTTAAATTTTAATTATTTTTAAAATTTGTTTTTTAGTTTAAAATTTTTTTAAAAAATTTAAATTAAAAAATTTTAATTATTTTTAAAATTTGTTTTTTAAATTTAAATTTTTAATTTAAATTTAAATTTTAAAAAATTTTAAATTTTAATTTAAAATTTTTAATTTTAAATTCTTAAATTTTAAATTTAAATTTAAATTTAAACTTTTTTTTAAAAATTTAAAATTTTTAATTTTAATTTAAAATTTTTAAAAAAAATTAAATTAAAATTTTAAATTTTAAAATTTTTTTTTTTAAAAATTTTTTTAAATTTAAAAAAAATTTAAAAAAATTTTAAAATTTTAAATTTTTAATTTAAATTTTTTTTAAATTTTAAATTAATTTATTTAAAATTTTAAATTCCCTTTTAAAAATTTTTTTTAAAATTTTAAATTAAATTTAAATTTTTTTGGAAAAAATTTTTTAAAAAAAAGGTTTTTTAAAATTTTAAATTTCCAATTTAAATTGGTTTTTGGAAAAAATTTTTTTTTTTTGGTTTATTTAAAATTTTAAATTTTAAATTTAAATTTTTTTGGAAAAAATTTTTTAAATTTTAAATTGGGAAATTTTTTTTTTTTTGGTTTATTTAAAATTTTAAATTTAAATTTAAATTGGTTTTTGGAAAAAATTTTTTAAAAAAAAGGTTTTTTGAAAATTTTAAATTAAATTCAAATTTTTATTTAAAAATTTTAAAAAATTTTTTTTTTTTTTTTTTTTTTTAAAAAAAATTTTTTAAAAAATTTTAAACCTTTAAATTTTAATTTAAGAAAAATTTCAAATTTTAAATTTAAATTTTTTTAAAATTTTAAATTTTAAATTTAAATTTTAATTTAAGAAAAATTTAAAAAAAAGGTTTATTTAAAATTTTAAATTTTAAATTTAAATTTTTTTGGAAAAAATTTTTTAAAATTTTTTTGGTTTATTTAAAATTTAAATTTAAATTTTAAATTGGTTTTTGGAAAATTTTTTTTTTAAATTTTTATTTGGAAAAAATTTTTTAAACCGGTTTATTTAAAATTTTAAATTTTAAATTTAAATTTTTTTTAAAAAAATTTTAAAAAATTTTAAATTTTTTTAAAATTTTTTTAAAAACCTTAAATTTTAATTTAAAAAATTTTTAAAATTTTTAAATTTTTTTAAAATTTAAATTTTAAATTTAAATTTTTTTTAAATTTAAAATTTTAAATTTTAAATTTAAATTTTTTTAAAAAAATTAAAAATTTTTTTTTAAAATTTTAAAATTTTAATTTTAAATTTAAATTTTTAAAATTTTAAAAAATTTTTTAAAAAATTTTTAAATAATTTAAAATTTTAAATTTTAAATTTAAATTTTTAAAATTTTTTAAATTTTTTTTTTTAAATAATTTAAAATTTAAATTTAAAAATTTTTTTTAAAAAATTTTTAAAATTTAAAATTTTTTTTTTTTTTTAAAAATTTTAAATTTTTTTTAAAAAATTTTTAAAAAATTTTTAAAATTTTTTTAAAATTTTTTTAAATTTAAATTTTAATTTAAGGTTTTTTAAATTTTTAAATTTTTTTAAAATTTTAAATTTTAAATTTAAATTTTTTTTAAAAAATTTTTAAATTTTAAAAAATTTTTTTAAAATTTTAATTAAATTTTAAATTTTTATTTGAGAATTTCAAAAAACTTCTAAAAAGTATAGTTAAAATTTTAATTTTAATTTTAAATTTTTTTTGAAATTTTTCACAACTTCAAATTGAAGTATAGTTAACAATTTGTAATTATTAATTTTAAATTGTTTATTTGAGAATTTCAAATTCACAACTTCAAATTGAAGTATAGTTAATAACTTGAAATTATTCATTCTAAATTGTTTATTTGAGAATTTCAAATTCACAACTTCAAATTGAAGTATAGTTAACAATTTGTAATTATTAATTCTACATTGTTTATTTGAGAATTTTAAATTCACAACTTCAAATTGATGTATAGTTAACAATTTGTAATTATCAGTTCTAAATTATTTATTTAGAATTTCAAATTAACAACTTCAAATTGAAATATAGTTAACAATTTGTAATTATTACTTCTAAATTGTTTATTTGAGAATTTCAAATTCACAACTTCAAATTGAAGTATAGTTAGCAATTTGTAATTTTACTTCTAAATTATTTATTTGTGAATTTCAAAATTCACAACTTCAAATTGAAGTATAGTTAACAATTTGTAATTATTACTTCTAAATTGTTTATTTGAGATTTTCTAATTCACAACTTCAAATTAAAGTATAGTTAACAATTTGTAATTATCAGTTCTAAATTGTTTATTTGAGAATTTTAAATTCACAACTTCAAATTGAAGGTTAGTTAACAATTTGTGTTTATCAGTTTTAAATTGTTTATTTGAGAATTTCAAATTCACAACTTCAAATTGAAGTATAGTTAACAATTTGTAATTATTAATTCTAAATTGTTTTATTGAGAATTTCAAATTAACAACTTCAAATTGAAGTATAGTTAATAATTTGAAATTATTAATTCTAAATTGTTTATTTGAGAATTTCAAATTCACAACTTCAAATTAAAGTATAGTTAACAATTTGTAATTATCAGTTCTAAATTGTTTATTTGAGAATTTCAAATTCACAACTTCAAATTGAAGTATAGTTAACAATTAGTATTTATTAGTTCTAAATTGTTTATTTGAGAATTTCAAATTCACAACTTCAAATTGAAGTATAGTTAACAATTTGTAATTATTAATTTTAAATTGTTTATTTGAGAATTTCAAATTCACAACTTCAAATTGAAGTATAGTTAATAACTTGAAATTATTAATTCTAAATTGTTTATTTGAGAATTTCAAATTCACAACTTCAAATTGAAGTATAGTTTACAATTTGTAATTATTAATTCTAAATTGTTTACTTGAGAATTTTAAATTCACAACTTCAAATTGATGTATAGTTCACAATTTGTAATTATCAGTTCTAAATTATTTATTTGCGAATTTCAAATTAACAACTTCAAATTGAAGTATAGTTAACAATTTGTAATTATTACTTCTAAATTGTTTATTTGAGAATTTCAAATTCACAACTTCAAATTGAAGTATAGTTAGCAATTTGTAATTTTACTTCTAAATTATTTATTTGTGAATTTCTAATTCACAACTTCAAATTGAAGTATAGTTAACAATTTGTAATTATTACTTCTAAATTGTTTATTTGAGATTTTCCGATTCACAACTTCAAATTGAAGTATAGTTAATAACTTGAAATTATTAATTCTAAATTGTTTATTTGAGAATTTCAAATTCACAACTTCAAATTGAAGTATAGTTAATAACTTGAAATTATTAATTCTAAATTGTTTATTTGAGAATTTCAAATTCACAACTTCAAACTGAAGTATAGTTAACAATTTGTAATTATTAAATCTAAATTGTTTATTTGAGTTTTTCAAATTCACAACTTTAAATTGAAGTATAGTTAACAATTTGTAGTTCTTAATTCTAAATTGTTTATTTGAGAATTTCAAATTCACAACTTCAAATTGAAGTATAGTTAACAATTTGTAATTATTAATTCTAAATTGTTTATTTGAAAATTTCAAATTCACAACTTCAAATTGATGTATAGTTAATAATTTAAAATTATTAATTCTAAATTGTTTATTTGAAAATTTTAAATTCACAATTTTAAATTGAAGTATAGTTAACAATTTGTAATTATAATTCTAAATTTTTATTTAAGAATTTCATATTCTCAACTTCAAATTGAAGTATAGTTAACAATTTGTAATTATCAATTCTAAATTGTTTATTTGAGAATTTCAAATTTACAACTTCAAATTGTGGTATAGTTAACAATTTGTAATTATCAGTTCTAAATTGTTTATTTGAAAATTTTAAATTCACAACTTCAAATTGAAGTATATTTAACAATTTGTAATTATCAGTTCTAAATTAATTATTTGAGAGTTTTAAATTCACAACTTCAAATTGAAGTATAGTTAACAATTTGTACTTATTAATTCTAAATTGTTATTGAAAATTTCAAATTCACAACTTCAAATTGAAAATAGTTAACAATTTGTAATTATTAATTCTAAATTGTTTATTTGAGAATTTCAAATTCACAACTTTAAATTGAAGTATAGTTAATAACTTGAAATTATTAATTCTAAATTGTTTATTTGAGAATTTCAAATTCACAACTTTAAATTGAAGAATAGTTAACAATTTGCAATTATTAGTTCTAAATTGTTTATTTGAGAATTACAAATTCACAACTTCAAATTGAAGTATAGTTAACAATTTGTAATTCTTAATTCTAAATTGTTTATTTGAGATTTTCTAATTTACAACTTCAAATTGAAGTATAGTTTTAATAATTTGAAAGTATTAATTCTAAATTGTTTATTTGAGAATTTCATATTCACAACTTCAAATTGAAGTATAGTTAATAACTTGAAATTGTTAATTCTAAATTGTTTATTGGAGAATTTCAAATTGATAACTTCAAACTGAAATATAGTTAACAATTTGTAATTATTAATTCTAAATTGTTTATTAGAGAATTTCAAATTCACAACTTCAAATTGAAGTATAGTTAACAATTTGTAATTCTTAATTCTAAATTGTTTATTTGAGAATTACAAATTCACAACTTCAAATTAAAGTATAGTTAAAATTTGTAATTATCAATTCTAAATTGTTTATTTGAGAATTTCAAATTCACAACTTTAAATTGAAGTATAGTTAACAGTTTGTAATTATTAATTCTAAATTGTTTATTTGAGAATTTCTAATTTACAACTTCAAATTGAAGTATAGTTAATAATTTGTAATTATTAATTCTAAATTGTTTATTTGAGAATTTCAAATTCACAACTTCAAATTGAAGTATAGTTAACAATTTGTAATTCTTAATTCTAAATTGTTTATTTGAGAATTTTAAATTCACAACTTCAAATTAAAGTATAGTTAACAATTTGTAATTATTATTTCTAAATTGGTTATTTGAGAATTTCAAATTCACAACTTCAAATTGAAGTATAGTTAACAATTTGTAATTATTAATTCTATTGATTATTTATTATTATTATTATTATTAATTTATTTGAGAATTTCAAATTCACAACTTCAAATTGAAGTATAGTTAACAATTTGTAATTATTAATTCTAAATTGTTTATTTGTGAATTTCAAATTCAAAACTTCAAATTGAAGTATTAGTTAAAATTTGTAATTATCAGTTCTAAATTGTTTATTTGAGAATTTCAAATTCACAACTTTAAATTGAAGTATAGTTAACAATTTGCAATTATTAATTCTAAATTGTTTATTTGAGAATTTCAAATTCACAACTTCAAATTGAAGTATAGTTAACAATTTGTAATTCTTAATTTTAAATTGTTTATTTGAGAATTTCAAATTCACAACTTCAAATTGAAGTATAGTTAACAATTTGTAATTATTAATTCTAAATTGTTTATTTGAGAGTTTCAAATTCACAACTTCAAATTGAAGTATAGTTAATAATTTGAAAGTATTAATTCTTAATTGTGTATTTGAGAATTTCAAATTCACAACTTCAAATTGAAGTATTAGTTAACAATTTGTAATTATCAGTTCTAAATTGTTTATTTGAGAATTTCAAATTCACAACTTTAAATTGAAGTATAGTTAACAATTTGCAATTATTAATTCTAAATTGTTTATTTGAGAATTTCAAATTCACAACTTCAAATTGAAGTATAGTTAACAATTTGTAATTCTTAATTTTAAATTGTTTATTTGAGAATTTCAAATTCACAACTTCAAATTAAAGTATAGTTAACAATTTGTAATTATTATTTCTAAATTGTTTATTTGAGAATTTCAAATTTACAACTTCAAATTGAAGTATAGTTAATAATTTGAAATTATTAATTTTAAATTGTTTATTTGAGAATTTCAAATTCACAACTTCAAATTGAAGTATAGTTAACAATTTGTAATTTATAATTCTAAATTTTTTATTTGAGAATTTCATATTCTCAACTTCAAATTGAAGTATAGTTAACAATTTGTAATTATTAATTCTAAATTATTTATTTGATAATCTTAAATTCACAACTTCAAATTGAAGTATAGTTAACAATTTGTAATTATTAATTCTAAATTGTTTATTTGATAATATCAAATTCACAACTTCAAATTGAAGTATAGTTAATAATTTGTAATTATTAATTCTAAATTGTTTATTTGAGAATTTCAAATTCACAACTTCAAATTGAAGTATAGTTAACAATTTGTAATTATTAATTCTAAATTGTTTATTTGAGAATTTCAAATTCACAACTTTAAATTGAAGTATAGTTAACAATTTGCAATTATTAATTCTAAATTGTTTATTTGAGAATTTCAAATTCACAACTTCAAATTGAAGTATAGTTAACAATTTGTAATTATTAATTCTAAATTGTTTATTTGAGAATTTCAAATTCACAACTTCAAATTAAAGTATAGTTAACAATTTGTAATTATTAATTCTAAATTGTTTATTTGAGAATTTCAAATTCACAACTTCAAATTGAAGTATAGTTAACAATTTGTAATTCTTAATTTTAAATTGTTTATTTGAGAATTTCAAATTCACAACTTCAAATTAAAGTATAGTTAACAATTTGTAATTATTATTTCTAAATTGTTTATTTGAGAATTTCAAATTCACAACTTCAAATTGAAGTATAGTTAACAATTTGTAATTATTAATTCTAAATTGTTTATTTGAGAATTTCAAATTCACAACTTCAAATTGAAGTATTAGTTAACAATTTGTAATTATCAGTTCTAAATTGTTTATTTGAGAATTTCAAATTCACAACTTTAAATTGAAGTATAGTTAACAATTTGTAATTCTTAATTTTAAATTGTTTATTTGAGAATTTCAAATTCACAACTTCAAATTAAAGTATAGTTAACAATTTGTAATTATTATTTCTAAATTGTTTATTTGAGAATTTCAAATTCACAACTTCAAATTGAAGTATAGTTAACAATTTGTAATTATCAGTTCTAAATTGTTTATTTGAGAATTTCAAATTCACAACTTCAAATTGAAGTATAGTTAACAATTTGTAATTATCAGTTCTAAATTGTTTATTTGAGAATTACTCATTCACAACTTCAAATTGAAGTATATTTAACAATTTGTAATTATTAATTCTAAATTGTTTATTTGAGAATTTCAAATTCACAACTTCAAATTAAAGTATAGTTAACAATTTGTAATTATTAATTCTAAATTATTTATTTGAGAATCTTAAATTCACAACTTCAAATTGAAGTATAGTTGACAATTTGTAATTATTAATTCTAAATTGTTTATTCGATAATATCAAATTCACAACTTCAAATTGAAGTATAGTTAATAATTTGTAATTATTAATTCTAAATTGTTTATTTGAGAATTTCAAATTCACAACTTCAAATTGAAGTATAGTTAATAATTTGAAAGTATTAATTCTTAATTGTGTATTTGAGAATTTCAAATTCACAACTTCAAATTGAAGTATTAGTTAACAATTTGTAATTATCAGTTCTAAATTGTTTATTTGAGAATTACAAATTCACAACTTCAAATTGAAGTATAGTTAACAATTTGTAATTTTCAGTTCTAAATTGTTTATTTGAGAATTACTCATTCACAACTTCAAATTGAAGTATAGTTAACAATTTGTAATTATTAATTCTAAATTGTTTATTTGAGAATTTCAAATTCACAACTTCAAATTAAAGTATAGTTAACAATTTGTAATTATTAATTCTAAATTGTTTATTTGAGAATTTCAAATTCACAACTTCAAATTGAAGTATAGTTAATAATTTGAAATTATTAATTCTAAATTGTTTATTTATAAATTTCAAATTCACAACTTCAAAGTAAAGGATAGTTAACAATTTGTAATTATTATTTCTAAATTGTTTATTTGAGAATATCAAATTCACAATTTCAAATTGAAGTATAGTTAACAATTTGTAATTATTAATTCTAAATTGTTTATTTGTTAATATCAAATTCACAACTTCAAATTAAAGTATAGTTAACAATTTGTAATTATCAGTTCTAAATTATTTATTTGAGAATCTTAAATTCACAACTTCAAATTGATTTATAGTTAACAATTTGTAATTATTAATTCTAAATTGTTTATTTGAGAATTTCAAATTCACAACTTTAAATTAAAGTATAGTTAACAATTTGTAATTATTAATTCTAAATTGTTTATTTGAGAATTTCAAATTCATAACTTTAAATTGAAGTATAGTTAACAATTTGTAATTATTAATTCTAAATTGTTTATTTGAGAATTTCAAATTCACAACTTCAAATTGAAGTATAGTTAACAATTTGTAATTATTAATTCTAAATTGTTTATTTGATAATATCAAATTCACAACTTCAAATTAAAGTATAGTTAACAATTTGTAATTATTAATTCTAAATTGTTTATTTGAGAATTTCAAATTCACAACTTCAAATTGAAGTATAGTTAACAATTTGTAATTATTAATTCTAAATTGTTTATTTGAGAATTTCAAATTCACAACTTCAAATTGAAGTATAGTTAAAATTTGTAATTATAATTCTAAATTGTTTATTTGAGAATTTCAAATTCACAACTTCAAATTGAAGTATAGTTAAAATTTGAATTATATTCTA